>RJWK010013743.1:0-38621 GCA_004363435.1 Platanista minor
TGTGGCCTCTCCCGTGGCAGAGCACAGGCTCCAGATGCGCAGGCCCAGCAGCCATAGCTCACGCGCCCAGCCGCTCCGCGGCATGTGGGATCCTCCTGGGCCGGGGCACGAACCCGTGTCCCCTGCATCGGCAGGCGGACCCTCAACCACTGCACCGGGGAAGCCCCACCTTGATCATTTTTAAGTGTGCAGTTCAGCCATATTCAACACGTACATAATGTTGTGCAGCTGTCACCACCATCCATCTCCAGAACTTTCTCATCTTGTAAAATGTAACTCTATACCCATTATACTCTAATACCCCATTCCCATCTTCCAGCCCCTGGCTCGCACCATTCTACTCTCCATTTAAATTTGACTCCTCTAGGTATCTCGTATAAGTGGAATTACACAGTATTTGTCTTTTTATGACTGGCCTATTTTAATTCGCAGAACATCTTCAAGGTTCGTCTGTACATGTGTCACAATCTCCTTCCTTTTTAAGGATGAATAATATTCCACTGTATGCATAGTCCACGTTTTGCTTATCTGTTCATCCATCCATAGACACTTGGGTTACTTCCACCTCTTGGCTCTTGTGAATAATGCTGCTGTGAACATGGGTGTGCAAATATCTCTTCAAGACACTGCTTTCCATTCTTTTGGGTAAATGACCCAGAAGTGGAATTGCTGGATCACATGGTAGTTCTAAAGTTTTTGAGGAACCACCACACTGTTTCCCACAGCAGCAGTACTATTTTACATTCCTACCAACAGTGCACAAAGGTTGTTCCAACTTCTCTATATCCTTGTCAACTTATTTTTATAATTTTTAAAAATATTTTTTATAGTGGGTGTGAGTGGTATCTCACTGTAGTTTTGACTGGCATTTCCCTGATGATTAGTGGATGCTGCTCATGTTTAAATGTTCCTATTGGCCATTTGTATATTTTCTCTGGTGAAATATCTTTCGGAGTCCTTTGCCCATTTTTGATTTGGGTTTTTGTTGTTGTTGAATAGTTTTAGGAGTTCTCTCTGTATTCTTAATATTAATCCCTTATCAGATGTATGATTTGCAAATATTTTCTCCCATCTTTGGGTTGCCTTTTTTCTCTGTTGATGTCTTTTTAAGAAAATTTTATTTAAAAAAATTTTGGGGGGCGATGCCACGAGGCACGTGGGATCTTAGTTCCCCAAACCTGCACCCCCTGAATTGGAACTGCAGCGTCTTAACCACTGGACCGCCAGGGAAATCTTGATGGCGTCTCTCTTTTTTTTTAAATGAATTTATTTAATTTTGGCTGCATTGGGTCTTTGTTGCTGCACACGGGCTCTTCTCTAGTTGTGGTGAGCGGGGTCTACTCTTCGTTGTGGTGTGCAGGATTCTCACTGTGATGGCTTCTCTTGTTGAGGACTGTGGGCTCTAGGCACACGGGCTTCAGTAGTTGTGGCACGCAGGCTCAGTAGTTGTGGCTCACGGGCTTAGCTGCTCCGTGGCGTGTGGGATATTCCCGGACCAGGGCTCAAACCCGTGTCCCCTGCATTGGCAGGCAGATTCTTAACCACTGTGCCACCAGGGAAGTCCCCCAATGGTGTCTTTTTGACACACAAATTTAATTCTTCATGAAGTCCAGATTTTTTTGGTTGTTGTTGCTGCTGCCTGTGCCTTTGATCTCACATGCAAGAAATCATTGCCCAACCCAGCGTCATGGTTGTGTCCTATGTTTTCTTCTAAGAGTTTTATAGTTTTACGTTTTGTGTTTATGTACTTGATCCACTTTAATTTTTGCAATTGGTGTGAGGTTAAGGGTTCAGCTTCATTCTTTTGCACGTGGAGACCCAGTTTTCCCAGCACACTTGTTGAAAAGACAGTCCTTTCCTTCTTAAATGGTCCTCATCAAAAATCATTTGACCATACGTGTGCATGTGTGAGGGTTTATCTCTGGGCTCTCTACTCTGACGGATAGGACTCTCGCAGACCTCTCTCTGCCTCTCTCCTTTCTGGTGCTCCGGGGCTCTAGCCGTTTCTGTCTCCTGCCTCTCAGCTACAGAGACAATCTCTTGATGACCAGGCCTAGCTGGGCTGACCCACAAACTGACACAGACAGGCAGACCAGCTGTGCAGACCCCCAAATGAGACAGGCTGGCACCTGGGACCCTTTGCTGCAGGGCTTGCCCCTGGACAAACGTCTCCTTGAGCTACAAAATATTGTACAAAAAAACTGTATGGGACGAAAAATAGCAGCATACGTGCACACTGGAGGCAAATTATGGACAGAGAGATACAAAAAGAGCAAAAACCCAGCTGCCACTTTTAAAGAGCTGGGAGCAAAAGCAGGGTCCTGTGCATGCGCCCTGCACACCCCACCACCTAAGGGGTGGGCAGACTACCTAAGCCACCCCTCTGGCCCGAGCCCTGGACCTGCCCCTAACCTCACCCCATATAAGAAACCAGCTCTACTCCCCTGGGGAGCTAAGCAAGGGAACCTGTTATTTGTTCCCGCTCCCCCCTGCTGCAGCAGGAGCCCCGATAAAGCCTTGCCTGAATTTCTTGTCTGGCTTGTCAATTTCTATTGATTAGGGAAGGCCAAGAACCCTGGTCAGTATCACAACCACAAACATAAACACGTAACGTCTGTGCACGTGCTGGGGGTCCTGGAAAAAGCACACACCTCTCACGGCTGGCATGAACAGGGAGTGTGACCTTCCTACACGGCGCTGGCCTCGGTGACCTCACTCCTGATGCCCAGCTGCTGGCGCCCAACGGAAGCAACAGCAGACACACTGCCTGCACGAACACTGGTTTCCGGGTACGAGGGAACTGGTGGCCTCAGCCCCCAACAGACCCAGATGTTAAACTCTCCCAGAGCCGCACAGAAGTTGGCAGTGACTCAAATGGGGCACCGTGTGACCAAGCTGATGGGGAGCGTTTTCACGTCACCACAGGGTGCGCAGACACAGCCCTGGGAAGTGAGCTGGGAGCCCAGACTGGGAGAATGGGGAGGGCGTGTCAAGCAAAGTGGCATTTGGACTTCGGAGACTCCACGGCCAGGCTCAGCCCAGGTAGCAGGCGGAGGCCAAGTGCGCAGGGTCTGGAGTCCACCCCCGAGGGGCCTTCCCTCTCCTCCGCGAGATGAAGCCCAGGAGGATGTTTTAGTCGAGGCTGCAGGGCACGCCCCCAGGAACGCAGGGCGGGCGACCCTGGGAAATCAGCTCTGCAACCTAGAGACCCTTAGCACCAGGAAAGACTGCTCCGTGGGGGATGGAGTAGGCGTGATGTGGGGGCAGGGGCCGGATGGCACAGGGCGAGGGAAGGGCTGGGGGGGCTCGACCTGGTTCTGCCACGAGGTTTGGCCGATCAGGCACTGGTTTCCCGAGGGGTCGTCTTCCACGTGCTGGGAGGGCGCCCCCCACCCCAGCCCTGCCGCTCCTCCCTCAAGACCCCAGGGGCTCTCCCTACTCTTCGCTCTTAGAACCAACAGCGCCCCTCCTGCGTCCACGTTCGTGATGCCGGGCTTGTCTCCGGGGTAAGCGCTCCGATCCGCAGCTCTCAAGCGCTGACAAGCGCAGCCCGTTCCAGGGCCCCCGCCCCCCCCCCCGCCCCCGCCCCCGCCCCCAGGGTCCGTAGGTGCTGACTAAACGGCCGCGGGCACCAGGTGTTCCCGGCGACGGGAAGCGCCTACCCTGGGCGCAGCCCACCGCTGCGGGGACCCGCCCGCGGGCGCCCTCGCGAGTCCGCGCCGGCCACCCGCCCAGCACGCCGACTCGCCCTCGAGGCTCGGCCGCCAGACGTCAGGAGGCTCTCACACGCTGGAAGCAGAAGTGCGTCAGAGCGGCCGACCTTGCTCTCTGCGTAGAGTCACGGCGGCGTGCGGGACCCGGAAGTACTCGCCGAGGCCCCGCCCCACCCGCTAATAGCACTGCCGGGGGTAAAAGCCCTTCCTTTGTGCGCTCGCGCTCGCCGTGGTGCCATCAGGTGGGTCTCGCGGCCGCGGTCGGGGTCGGGGCCGGGGCCCGGGCTGAGGGGCGGTGCGGGGCGGGGACGGACTCGGGCGTGCGAGGGTCGGGGCCTGGGGCCCGGGGTCGGTGCGGTGCTGGGCGGGGACGGACCCGAGCGTGCGGACACGGCCCGTTCTCACGGCGCTGCGGGGGGCTCCACAGACGCTCCCTCAACATGCAGAACGACGCCGGCGAGTTCGTAGACCTGTACGTGCCGCGGAAATGGTGAGCATCCTCCGCCCCCGTCCCTGCATCCCCCCGCCGCCGCCACCGGCCGCCGAGCCCTCTCCTGCCCCTCGCCCGCTGAGCCCCGTCCCCTCTCACTGCGCCCCCCCCGCAGTTCTGCCAGCAACCGCATCATAGGCGCCAAGGACCACGCGTCCATCCAGATGAACGTGGCCGAGGTGAGCGGGGCGGCGGGACGGCTTGTCCCCGGGAGAGGGGGCGAGGTCTGGGCCGGCCTCACGTCGATTCCCAAACCCCAGGTTTAGACCCGAAGGCGTTTGGGTGCACGTGCACTTCTTTGTGACCCCCATTCTCGATTCATAGGTTGACAAGGTGACAGGCAGGTTCAACGGCCAGTTTAAAACTTATGCCATCTGTGGGGCCATTCGCAGGATGGTGAGTGTTTCTCGGCCTTGATCAGCGGGCCTTTGAGCCGGAGTGGCATCTCCCTCCCTGTTCCCAACCTGAGCAGGTTTGTTGGCAGAAAAGATTGCAGCCTGCTGCACTGGACTGTGCTGGCTGCCAGCCCCTTCCTGGGGGTGGAAAAGGGTGCTTGGGGGCTCAAGAAAGGGCCCACCCTGAGAAAACAGGCAGGTGACGACCATGGAGCTTCCCGGTTATCACAGCTTCTTCAGGCCCCAGGGGTCTGACCCCTGTACCATCAGGGGTCTGTCTGATGTTAGCGTGTCTACTCTTGTTCGGTTTGGACGGCACTGTGGCTGGACCTCTGGCCAACAGGGCACCTGGTCCCAATGTGCGTTCTCCCCTAGGGCGAGTCAGATGACTCCATTCTCCGACTGGCCAAGGCTGACGGCATTGTCTCAAAGTAAGAGGACTGGGGTTTGGGCACAGAGGCCCAGGATGTCTTTGGAGACCAGGTTATATATAAAGTTCTTCCTTTTGTTCCAGGAACTTCTGACTGGAGAGGATCCTGGATGTGGAACATGTGTTATAAATAAAGAGTGAAAACCCATCTGTTGTGTCATTTCTGTGCTTTGGTGGGGGGAGGGCTCCTCTGGGCTCTGGAGGGTCGGGGCTGTGATTTTGGAAGGGGCTGTTGGCCAGCTGAAGGGCAGCCTATGACACGTGTTGCAAAATCAAATTTTACTTAAAGCACAAATACATTACTTTTTGCAAACGTCCATGACACTTGACCAGTGAGGTCAGATGGCCACTTAAGCGCTCATTTAAGTCCACAGCGCCTCCTAGGCTCTGAGGGAGTGGCCCCAGGCCCTTGGATACAGATGTCTGGGCTGGTTCTAGGGGGTGACATTTTAGGCTGAAGTTTAATGCCTTAAATACTGGCTTCACTTGAGTACTACACAGTGGCAGCTGTTGACATTAAAAAAGATGCAGTGCACTAAAGGGAAGGTTACAGACGGGTTTGGTGAATGACTAATTCTCACTACATAAACAGGCAAACTTATTGTAAAGTTACTGTATCAGCCTTTCTAACATCTCTATAGAAATTTCCAGGAAGATGTGTTCCTCAAGGCTAATTGTAAACCAGGACGTACGTTTTGTAAGTTGGTCCCCTGCAGTGCCTGTAACAGGATTGTCCTTGAGACGCTGCGTTGGCTGGACAGGTCGCTTTGCAGAAGAGTTGCCTGGGGCCTAGCAGCTTCATCCTTCAAGCCCTCCTTGGTGCACATCAGGTTTGGGAGCCATCTTGGGGAAGACAGGGAAGAGGCACTCCTCAATAAATAAGATCAGAATACAGACTTGGGCTTCACGCTCCATCCTGCAGTTGTCCCCCTCTCCTCCCTTAGCCCAAGCGACTGACTAAGGAAGAAGGAACAGCAGCCAGCAGGGTGGGAGCCGCTGTCCTGCACCCCTGCTGGGGTCTCAAGTTGCTGGTGGTTGAGCACTCTGATGAGGGCTGGCCTCTCCATTCTGCAAAAGCACCAGTGCACACACGTGGTATGCAGGGTGGGGCTGTGCCGGAGCCCCTCCACTGACAGGTTTATGGGACAGCAGTAGGGAAGCAGCTTAATGGCCCAGCCAACACGGTCCTTTCTGAGAGCAGCTGACGCATGAAGAAGCAGCTCCAGCCCGCGGTCTTCAGTGTTTCTGGTGGGGCAGCAAGTGGATGAACTGGGCCACATGTAGCGTAGAGAAGCTGGCATGCCGGGCACACACCTGCCCAGAAGGACAACGACCAGCCCTTGGGGGCCTGCTTGGTGTGGCGGCTCCCCCTTCCTGCCGGGAGCAAGAAGGGTGGCCTGACCCCTGCGGGGAGGCAGGGCTGTGAAGTGGTCAGCCTCCTCCCCGCTGGAGGGTCAGGTGTGGTTCAAGTCACAACTTCAGCAGACGCCGTTTAACCAGTTTCTGTTCCCTCAGGAAAAAAAGAAAGACCCACAGAACCAAATCCTACACAACAGTAAACACTGTTTCTCCACAGTATTGCTTAGGAAGATAAAGAGCCAGCAATCCAGTCATCCTGAAGGTCCCAAGGGTCGTGGGCAAGGTGGGGGGTCTTCCCGGTGAGATGGATCCCTGCGTGGGGTGGGCTAGTTCTGTGCCCGGAGGCCTGTTGGGGTGTGTGACCCCCAACAGGGCATCAAGACTTCACAGTGACGTGATCTTTGGAAGAACAGAAGTCCGAGAGTAAAAACATGAGACCAAAACCAAGCAGGGGTCTGCGCTCCTTGGCTTAGGCTGACGCCAGAGCTGTGTGTGTGTGGATGTGGGTAGGTGGGTGTGCACCCCCTGAGGGGCTGTGCTGGGAAGGAGCCGGGCCGAGGGGGGAGTGGGGATTCCACAGTGCGGTCTCCACGTCTGAAAACCCCAAAGAGCCGAGGTTAATGCCCCAACAGGTTAACACTAGCAATCCAGCGCGTGCAGTGCGGTCTGGAAACCCAGATCTCCACGAGACACTAGTGCAGTGGCTACGACGGTAGCAGAAGGCTGGGTGATGCAAAGAGGAGAAACGCTGTGAAGTCAGGATTCACCACCGCGCATCATGAAAGTCCTGGTGCCAGACCAGGCACAGGAAAAAAAGAAACAACAACAAAGCTCCACGTTTTGTTGGCAGAGGAACGCAGCAGGGCTCTCCGAAATACCACGGTGGTGTGGTGTGCTTTGGAATGGAAGCCGTGTCCCTCCAGGGAAGCAAGGGCGTGAGGGAGCAGTGGCACCTGCCGGCGAGGGCCGCGCGTCCACACCCAGTGCCTGGAAATGCGCCCGCCGGCCCACGACGCGCCAGGAGCGCCCGCTGGGGCCGGGCCAGGCTAGAACTGCTGCGTGAGGCGTCTGTAATGAGGTAACACCTGGTTCTCGGGAAGATAGAGAGCAAGTTCCAGGGCCACGAGCACCGTGAACTCAAACCCGATTAGATCCCGTCTGTTGAACCGCAACTTTTCTTCTAACTTCTGTGTTGAAGGAGAGAGAGGAGTTGAGCTGCGGCCCCTCCTCCGGCTCCCGTCCAGGTGGCCAGGTGGCTGGGTCTGGGCGTGGGTGGTGATCCCCCGCCTCCCGCAGCAGGGAGGGGTGGGACAGGGACACGCATACTCACGTCAATGAGCTGCTTCACATCGTTCTTGCGGAGATCGCTGCTGATCTTGGCGGCCAGCAGCACGCAGGCGCCCGCGCACAGCTTGCGGTTCTGCTTGTTGAGCTTGCCCTGCAGGACCAGCTTCTCGAAGTACACGTAGGCCATGGACACTGTCACAGGCTCCAGACCACACTCCTCAGACAGGTTCCGCATCTCTCGTTTCAAACTGCGGGTTTACACGGGAGCCAAGGGCTTTGGGGCCAGGAGGCGGCCACGTCCCTGCTTGAGGGGTGTGCCTTTGGGCCACCAGACAAGCGCCATTTCCTCCCAGAGGCTGTGGCCCGGTGCTAGGGCCCACGGCTTGGTGGGCGGGCAGGAGGCTGGTCCTGGTCTCTACTTGGCCCTCGGCTGGGGACCCCCCCGGAGGACAGAGTCCCCGTGCCCCTGTGGCAGTGAGGGGGCCGTGTGGGGAGGGAAGGGCAGTGCAAAGGCCCCGAGGTGCGGCCATGCGGGGGCAGAGGCTGGGCCTCTGGCTGTGGGGCCTCAACCTCCTCATCTGTCAAGCGGGGACAGTCACGGGGCCCGGCTCAGGGGCTGTGGGCGCCAGTGAGGAGGAGCCCTGCAGGTGTGGGCAGGTGTGAGAAGCACCGAGGGCACGTGACCAAGGAGGCAGCAGGGGAGCTGCTGGCACTGGCCTGGCTGGATGGCGGGAGGGGGCTGAGGAGGGGCGCGTCCCTGTATCAAGCTCAGGAATCTACGTAGACCCAGCCTGGCAGCAGCTTGCGGAAGGCCCTGTCGGGCAGCGGGCTTGAGGATGCCCACCTCAGTCCTCCTCACCTCCTAATTTTGCTCAGCGTCAGCTTGATGTGCGGGAATTTCTCCCGGAAGGTCTCGTTCATGTCCTTCTTGAGGTCGGAGGGCTTCACGTACTCTATCACTGTGGTCTGCAACGGACAAGGACCGTCCCATCCCGATGCAGCCCCAGGGGCGTCTGCACGCCACCTGGGCCTGCAACCGCGAGGCCCCGGGCCCGCGAGAACAGTGCCGAGACGTGGGCGAGGCTGGGCCCAGGGCGCATAGCTGCCCCCGCCCCCAGTGCCGGCCCACAGCCCAGCCCTGGGCGGTGCCCCTACCATGTAGGACGCGAAGATGAGGACACGCTTGTGCTTGCCACAGGGCCACTGAGGGTCATCCAGGAGGTCGGGGTTGTACTCCAGGGCATCCCCTGCGTCGGCCCCTGCGAGCAGAGGGCAGCCCTGACCCACCACAGGCCCCGGTGAGCGGCTTGGCCGACCCCAGCCTAGTGCCAGGCGGCAGCTGTGCTGAGGGCGTCGTCGGGGGACAAGGACAGCGGGGTCGGGGGCTCCAGGCGTGGCCCCCTCCTCGGGGGCCGGGGTCGGGGAGGACGTCCTGATGAGGAGGGGCCCCGCCCGGAGCCATCGGTGGATGCAGGTTCTCTGCAGCTGGGCTCAGGCGCAGCACAGGGCATGCGCTCTGGGGACCCCCCCTCTGAGAGGCTGCGGCGGACCCACTCCCCAGGCTTGGGCTGAGGACTGTGGGCTTGGATGGGATGCACTGGGCCACCTGCCCTGCCCCCACTCAGGGCCCTTGGGCTACCTAGTTCCGAGCCAGCTGGCGCCGCCCTGGGCGGGACGGGTTTGCATCTGGGCCCCAGCAGAGCGCGGGGGGCACTGGGCCGGGGCTGAGGCGGCAGGCCGTGGCTGTCTGGCTTGAGCGTGACCAGGGCATTGGTGGGGTACAGGAACTTGGCGTAGGACACAACCTGGCAGGCAGTGCATCGGGCTTAGCCCCGCCGCCCCGTCCAGGACCAGAGGTCCAGCCAGGTCCCTCCTAACCGCTGCAGCTCCCGCCGCCCAAGGCTGACGCTGCTCCCCGCTTGCAGGTTCCAGAACGCCCCGCCCCTCATCTGGGATCTGCAGCCGGAGCTCCTCCCTGCCTTGGGGGCCCCGACCTCCCATCGTCACCAGGCCCCCACGAGGCGACCGGCCTGTTTGCACAGGCTGCGTAGCTTCCTCCGGTGGGAACTTGCGTTTCCGAGGACTCAAGTGAAACACAACTTTGAGCCTGCTTCCTTGACAGACACATGCAAGGGCCCTGCCCCCACCCAGCGGCGTCTGCTCCAACCTTTCCATCCGCCCCCAGCTCGACGCCTTCCAACTGGAAAACCATCTCGGAAGACACGGAAACGCCGCCGGATGGATGCCTCTGCTTCTGACTGTCCATCCTCAGGTCACTGCAATGCACGGGATGGGACAGAGGTGCCGGCCCCACCACCGACCTCGCGCAGGCGGGAGCCGTGCCCCAGGGGCCCGCAGCACCCCACCGCCACACCCTCGAGGCCCTGTAACAGCCTCAGCAGGCGTCACGAGGACTCCCGCTCTGAGAGCCGTCTCTGTCTCAGCTCCTTCCTGGTCCCAGGCCCTTCCTGTTCAATCTCCCTGGTGGTGGGCCGACCTCGGCTTCACCCCAAGTCACTTCTCAGGGGTGCGCCCTCCACCTGCTGCCACACCCTCGGGCACACAGGTCCCGCTGCGCTGTCCCCACCCTGACAGCCATCTATCTCCCTCTTCCCGGGGCTATGCGCTGGGCACAGCTGCCTGGACTGGTCACGGGATGCACAGCAGTGTCCCGCCAGGAGGAACATCCCAGGCACCTACGTTTAGCAGCTCAAACGAGATAACAGTGCGGATGCGCCCCTCCCCGAGGACAAGGACCCAAATGGCCTTCGAGCTCTCAAGCAGCTTCGGCTTCGGCAGAAGCTGGTCTGCTGGCCCCGTGTGAGGCTGTGATGGTGTGGAGCCCCCGGCTGCTGGGGACCAGCTGCTCACCTGACACGCAGGCCTTCTCCGTAGGGCAGGACCGAGAAGGCCGCACACAGGGACCGCTTGGCGCAGATAAGCACGATCCTGCGGGAAGGACAGGGTCAGGGCAGGGCGGCAGGCGTTTCCCTTCCTGCCTAGACTCAGATGGGAACTGCCCCAGGCATCAGGGGACGCCCAGGATGGCGGTTCATACAAGAGAGGCCAAGCTGTGCAGACACCAGAGGCAGAGGCGCGTGCCGAGGACGGCTGGTCGGGGAAGCCCATCCTCAGGCATCCGAGTGGGGCAGGAACCTCACGGCATCAGAAAGCGCCCAGTTCCATGTCCCGAGACAAAGTGGCCTGAGAGGGGCCGCTGTGTGGGGCGCACAGCAGGGAGGACGGCCTTTCCTTCCTCTGGGAATGGCTCTGCCCAGCCCGGCCCCAGTTCAGCAGGGAGGATGATGGTGGAAGACCCCCTTCCCTGGCTGGGACCCTGGGCACCCAGGGCCCACTGAAGCCAGCCCGGTACTCAGTCTGGCAGGGGCCTGCTCCTGGGCCAAGCCCGTCATGCTGGGGACCACGCTGGGGGGTCCAGGACTGTCCGAGCTACAGCCACTGCAGGGAAGACGCAGCACTGCCCGACCAGGGCTGCCTGGTAGGTGCCTGGGCACGGCCTCCAGCAGGAAGGGGAACGGTCTGGAGGCGCTTTGGTCAGGACAATGGCCTCAAGGCCAGGAGGGCAGAGCGTGAGGGACACGGGGCATGAGGGACAGGGGGCGTCTACAGATGTAGGGCCTCAGAGGGCTGTGCTGGGCACTGGCTGTCACTCTGCAGCCCAGTTCAGGGAAGCCAGATGCCCTCTGTGTTCCCTTCTCTCCTGGACACAGCCCACCACTCTGCCTGTTCCCACTGTGTTTCCAGCGTCCCTGTGTTTTAGGCTTCTACTCAAGGCTGCGGTGGCTGGGTGGCTCCTCGCCCAGGACGTGCTGTGGACCCCAGCGTTTGGTGAATACGGAGGGAAGAGCGTGGGATGGGGAGAGGGTCCACTTTCAAAGGGACGTGGGCTGGGCCGTGTGGGCGAGCACTTTCTCAGCGCACTGAAGGAAGAAAGGGTTGCTGACAAGGACAGGACCCCGCATCCCACCAGGCTCAAGGGAGGACACGGCGGGCAGCCCCAGGGCTGGGGCTGGGCTGCAGCAGGCCGGCACCTGCTATTCTTGGTGTCGTACTGCCTCATGTTCTTGATGAAGTGTGTCTTTTTCAGGCCTTTGTGTCTTGGGGATCCAGATGTATGTTTGGCTCTGCAGGTGAAAAGCAGGTCACTCTTCCCCTCCTGGGAGCCACTCTGGCCCCAGGAGAAAGGACGGGGGTGCAAGCGGCAGGCAGGGCTCCTTACCTTTGAACCGAGGCATATCCCACCGTGTCTTCCAGAAACTCGAGGGAGCAGCGCTGAGAGCCTACGCGCCTTCTGTAAAGAAGACACGGCAGGGCCTCAGGGTACTGTCCAGAGGCTGCCTCATGGGCCCTCCTCCCAGACGCCCAGCTTGCTTCTCAGGCCCTGATGGGGCCCCCAGGCCATGGGCCAGAAGCAGGTCTGCGGTGAGGTCCGAGTGTTGGGCAGGGCCACCCAAGGCCAGAAGAACCTGAGGGGGACATGGCACCAGGAGGGATGGCTGGCCGGGCCCTGGTCTGCCCCACCGCCTCTTGGAGCTCAGCCAGGGGTCCCGGGAAGGGGGCATGGTGGGGCTGGACAGGGTCCAGCGGTGGTTCTGCAGGGCTGGACATCAGGCAAGCACATGTCCTGCCAACCCTCTCCCGCCCACCTCAGTGTGTGGAGCTGCCGCCAGTGCTGCCCCCAGCCCAGGACACCCAGAAGCCTCTACCCCTTGGCTGCGCCGCCCTCCCTGCACCAGCCCCCGCCCCCGGCCTCAGGGCCCTGGCAGGGGCTCTTCCCTCCCAGATCGTCCCGTGGCTCTGTCCCCCTTGACTTGAGGTTCAGTTCAGACGTGGCCCTCCCTCTCCCCAGGGCAGCAGCAGTCCTGGTATGCACGTCAGGGATGTGTCTGCTTGGGCCTGTTGCCTGGCGGAAGCACAGTGGGCGTGCTGAGCTCACGGTGCTCCCCTGCCCTTGCCTCCTGCCTCTCAGCTCACCCCTGGGAGCATAAAGGGGCCAGAAACCCATCAACCCCGCAGCCCCTCCTCAGCACCGTCCAGGCCTGGCGGCCAGAACTCTTCCCGGAGCAAAGCCCTGCCGAGGGACAGGGAGAAAAGCGCCTCTATTAGACCCACGCAGAAGGGAGTCTGAACCCAGATGTGTGGCTGTGTGGTCAGGAGGCCCCCTGGGTTGGGGAGATAGCCTCAGTGACTCCTCGGGAGGGGACACAAATGGCCTTAGGTCAGGCCTGAGGCTGAAGGCCAGCGACCCCCAGATGTGCTGGGTGGTCGGGGAGGAGTGTGTCCCAGTGACCACAAAAGGGAACCAAAGACCGGCCGCCCGATGACAGTCAGGGGCTCCCCCCAGCCCTCTGAGGTGCTGACAGCGCTGGGGTTGTCCCAGAGACAAACCGGGTGTTTGGTCTGGTTTAAAACCATCCCAGGAGCGGGCCTTAACAGCACCCAGCACACAGGGAGCTCGGGAGGGCAGCCTCCCACCTGGCACTGGGCCCAGAAACCCTGCGCAGGCTGCACCCTCAGGTCAAGATCACACACCCAGGTTCTTGCCACCAAGGCTACCAGCAGGGACCGCTCGGGACAAAGCCAAGAAGGTGGGCTCTGCTGCCCCACTCCTCCTGGAGCTCAGGTCGCCGTGGTTTACGAGATGGAGTAACACAGGTCTCACACTCAGCCTGGGCTGGGCAGGTGCCCAGGGCCCAGGTGTCAACAGCAGCCATTTCCTAAGAGGCTGAGCCACTCCCGGAAGCTGCAGCCTGCCCAGATGCCGCCTTCCTTGCAGCAACTCACGGGACCCTCCCCCCAGCAGGACCCCTGGCGTCCAGACAAGGCCTGGCACGGTCAGGCCATCTCTCCCAGTTCAGGCCAGGTGGGAAGGGGGCAGCGGAGGGGCGCGTCAGGCAGACACCCAGCAACCAAGGAGGCCCGGGGTAGAGGCTGGTGAGCACCGGCTCCACGGTGGGCGACGAGGCAGGCCCTGCCCTGAGAGGGTGCCCCACTGCAGGTGGACGTGCAGGACCCGTGCTGGGAAGCGAAGCCGCCCTGGTGGAGACGGGAACGCCCAGACAGGTGTGTGTGTCCTGCCCCGCGGGGCTGGCTCAGAGGCCCCGGGCAGCAGTCCCGCGTGGCTTTCTCAGGCAATTTCCCAGGTGAGGCCCGACGGCTCCTGCACGCCTGGGACCTCCTTTACAGGGCCCAGAGGCCAGCGGCAGTCTCCACAGAGGCAGCCATGGGCCCTTGGGGGCCAGCCCAGGGGCACAATCAGCACCCATACTCCCCGGCTGCCTGACCTCTGGCCCAGCTCGCTCCAGGAGACGTCTCTCATCCCACCAAGCTTCAACACCCGATCCCAGCTGGTTTCGTACATCTCTGTCTCTGTGGTTTTCCTCTACATTTCCTTCTCTGTAAGCATTTTATACGTAAACTCAGTCCTCACACCCCTCAGCGTACAGGTGGTGAAACTGAGGCACAGAGCTGGAGGGGGTTAGGGGCTGGGAGCTGCGCCCTGTCCCCCAGTGCTGCCTCTGCCCCTGGATTCTGCCACCCACCCCCGTGCCGCCCTCCTGACCCTGTCAGGGGAGCTGGAATCAAGGCTGCTCCGTGCTCTCAGGGCTCCTTTCCTGAACTCGGCCTGTGTCCGCGTGATGCTATTTGGGTTTGGGTCCAGAGACAGGGACAACGCTGACGAGGGTACCCTGAATTCTAAGCACAGACCAGGCTGGTCAAGTGAGGGGCTGTTGCTTTCGAGCCCCCACTTCCCACCTCCCACCCCAGAGGAGCTGGCCCCACGGCCCAAGGGAGGCTGAGAGCCCCGCTGGGACGGGGACCCTCCGGGTGCTGCCAAGCAGCTGCGGGCTCGCTCGTCCCAGGATGGGGACTGGCACCCAGCCCCTTCCTTAGGCGGCGCCCTTTCCAAACCCACTGCTGGACGGTTGACCAAGGAGGCAGCCTCTCAGGAGTCCCGAGGCGGGACCTCCACAGTCTCCCACGTGGCCCTGGGAGGACGGCACCCCTAAGCACTCGCCGCTCTGGAAACGGATCAGAATCCCAATGCTGACCACATGCCGGCCCAGGCCTGTAGGCACGACAGGAACGTTCCAGCAGCTCTACCCGAAACGACCCCCACTGGGAGCAATCCCGCCGTGGACCCCATTGGGAGCAGGCCCCTGGAAGCAGTGTGAGCAGGGCCTGGCTGAGAACCTGCGGGGGGACAGGCTGTGCCGCGCCCCGAGTCCTGGTGGTCGGTGGTCAGGATGTGCGCGCCTCTCCCGGTTCACCCGTTACTTCTCTGTTTAAAAAGTGCTACAAACAAACTACAAAGTCTGGGCTCCTGCCACCTCAGCTAACACCCTCCCAACTCCCTGATGTCTGGACAAATGCAAGTCCTGGGAGCCAGGAGGCCCTCGTGGCTAAACCGTCCAAGGCACAAGGGATGGTGTCCCCCACATGGCAGTGACTGGCCCGAGGCCGCCTGCGCTGGACTCTGTAGGGAAGATGGGGTCGGGGGCACAGGGGAGGCTGTCAAGATGGCACAGGCGGCCACCCCACTGGCTCACTTTCACATCTGCCCCTTTACAAACTGGTGACCCATACTCGCCTTCCCCCAGAGACAGGCAGGAAGAGAAATCGCCACTTTTTAGACGTTGTTTCCACTGTCTGATAAACTCCTTCACTTTGTAACTGAACAAACGGCCCAGCTGAGAAGAGAAGAGCTCCTGCCTAGTCGGGAGACCACTCAGTCCGAGCCAAGGGCCACGCGCAGGGGCTGCTGTACGTGGGCTCAGACGGTCTGAGAACGGGCAGGCTGCTGACAGGGGCCAGCACGACGACAACGAACCCTTCCCTGCCAGGAGAGCGTGGGCAGGGGTCTTGTCCGGCCGGCCCACCACTCCACCCCAGCCTGAGCACGGGGCCTGGCACGTCACAGGCCGTCGTGCATTCTTGTTGAACGAGTGGGTCGTCCTAGGTACCCTATCTCACCAAGTCCCTGCCAGCTTCCCCGGGTGACTGGACCCACGTGCGGTCCTGGGCCGGGTCCCATCTCAGCAAGGCCTCTGGACCCCCTCTAGGCTCCAACCTTGGTGACCACCTCCAGCCGTTTTCCAGCTGGAGAGCAAGAAAGCCCCAAGTCAGTGATGTGAACAGACTGCCAGACGCTCCACCGAAGTTGCTTTAATTTGGACAGGCGCTCGGCAGCCTCCAGAGCGCTAGGTGGCTCCTGGCTAAGACGGCAGCTAAAATGCCAGGCCCTTTCTCGGAGCCAACCCTGCGCAAACCCTTCAGGAGCGCAAGGGTTTCTGCTCCCAACTAACCCGGCCACGCCCCCGGCTCACCTTCCCCCTTGTTAGTAGCCTGGACACTAATGATGACTGCCAGGGGTTGGACAATGTTCCTAAAATATGTGACGTCCTCACCCCTGTCAGCTGTGACTACGACCACATCTGCACTAGGGTCTTCACAGGTGTGATCGAGTTAAGATGATGCCATTAGGCTGGGCCCTGATCCAACGACTGGCTGGATCAGGGTGTCCTTATAAGCAGAGAGAAACACCGGGTAAAGACAGCGACACCAAGGAGAAGCTGTGTGAGGACGGAGTCAGACACTGCAGGAATGTGGCCACAAGCCCAGGACATCTGGGGGACCCTTACCCCGGAGCCCTCCCAGGAGCAAGGCCCTGCCCACACCCTGACTCAGGCTTCTGACTTCCAGGACTGTGAGAGGGAACCCTGCTGCTGTCTGAAGCCTCCAGGCCTCCCCCAGGAGAGAGGAGGGCCAACACGACAGAGGAGGGCACGGCGGTCTGGTGGGGCAGGCAGAGGACCTGCAAGCCTGTGTCTGACCCAGCCGGAGAAACCCAGAAACTGGCTAAGTGCTAGGTGACCACGCTGTTGAAACGAAAGCAAAGTTCTAGGGAGAAAGATAAGGATTCTGATGATTCACTCACTGGCTTAGCAGAAACAGCCACACCAGACTGTGCACTGAGCATGACACACAAACTCCCCACCGTGGGCTGAGCTGTGAGCACACCCTGGGCAACCGGGATGTAATACGAGTCCTCACTCCCCGGGCCAGGCCACTGCCACCCTCGCTGAGCCCTGGCCATCCAGCAGACCTCACAACAGCCCCTCCGGCAGGTAGCACCTAACACAAACCCATCTCACAGAGAAGCAAACTGAGGCTCAGAGAGGCTATGCCACCTGCTCAGAGTCACAGAGCTCCTGAGAGGTGGAGCTGGAATTCCAACCAGGTCTGTTCCCAAAGCCTGGGTCAGACCACTACACTCATGACACAGACACAGGCTTTGGGAGAAGACCCTCAGGATTCTCTCCATTCTCCAGAACAACTTACCCTCGAAGTCCACAGCCTACAGCTGGCAGTCCAGCCCCCTTTGCTACTCAGCAGCGACTATCTGCCACCCTGCCTCTGGGCCCAGGGAGCATAGAGAGAAACAGACAGTGCCCACCCCAGGAGCCTGCCATCTGTCAGGGGAGGGTCAGTGACTCTCAGACCCAAGGGCTGGGCCCTGTGCTCGGCAGCAGAAACCGAGGAGGGACAGAGTCTGGGTGGGCAGGTGTGGCCCTGCAACATCTGAACGGGGATTTGAAGGCCAAGTGGGAGGGAGGAGCAGGAGAGGGCTCCTTGCATGGGCCAGGGGAGGAGGGACACAGGGACCGTGGAGGGTGCAGTGGGAACACCGAAGGGCACCTGGCTTGCGCCACATCCCAGCCTGTTCTGTGTCCTCCAGAGCTTGGGCCCCTGCACACACTCTTCAGAAGGAGCGCAAGCTCCATCAAGCACCATCGCCAGGCAGGGCTCCTGGTTACAGGCGCTTCATTGCATCCTCCCGTTCGAACAGCTTCGTGGGCCAGGCTGCTGGCCTGTCTGGTTCACAGAGAGGGCCTGGCCCCCAGTCGGGGCGCCTGAACTGTTTGCTGCATGACACACGGCCTGCTCAGCACCACACACAGGGCTGCGGGACCGGGAGAGGAGGGCACAGCGCAGGCCTGGCTGTAGGTGAGCGGGACCCACGAGGCCTCACACAGTGGACGTCCCTGCCACTCTGCCCTGGAGTGTCGGAGTGACTCAAATGGGACCTGGCGTGAAGTGGGGGGACTGTCTCGGGCTGATGGCTGCCAGGGGACAGGACCACTTCGTGGGAGAGTCTGCCGGCTGAGGAAAGCAGGCTTTGGGGCAGGGGGCACAGACTAGAGGAGCAGAGCTCAAGGGTGGCGGTGGCCCTGAGATGGGCTGAGGCGTTCCTAGAAATGAAATCAAGGCAGGGGGAGTGCCTGCGATCTGGGATGTGACAGGCCCAGGGGCCCTGAGCTCAGAGGGGACAAAGAAGGCAGGGGTCATGGGGGGCCTCCAGTGACCAGCAGCTGTGGGATGGGGGGCTGGGAGGTCTGGCCTGGTGTGGGAGACTCTGGGGCTAGACGTCACAGTACAGGGAAGATCCCTGGCCCACATGGAGGGGGTCACCCAGTTCAGAAATCGAAGGGGAACACAGAAGGGGTGTTTGTGAGTCCCTGTGTCAGCAGGACTGATAACAGTGGGCTGAGGAGGGGGGTGTGTCTGGAGCTGCCAGGGCTCTGTGTCTGGGGGCTGATAAGGGCTGAGGGAACCCCAGACCCATGTCCAGGGGATTGACAAGATTGAGAGGACCCTGACCTCGGGTTCAGGGGTGGCAGAATTAAGGGGAACATGACCCTTAAGTCTGGGGACTCATGGGGCCCGAGGAAACCCTAACATCCGTGTCCAGGGAGTTGACAGCTTGCAGATGACTCCTGACTCTGACATCTTAGGATGGTGGGGCCCAGTCAAGACTCCCTCCTGGGGCTGGCAAGGCGCAGGACACCCCAACCCTCTGTCCCTCACTGACAGGGCCCAGGACACCCCAACTTGTATCTGGGGCTCACAGGGGATCAGGGTCACCTCCCGATCTCCAAGTCCTACGCTGACAGGTCACTCAAACCCTGTGTTGCGAGCTGATCCTGATCTTCTGTAGGTCACCTCAACCCCACATCATGAGCTGAGCCAGCCCAGGGCCACCTTGCCACCCTGCTCACTGTGCTGATGGCCCCCAGGTCACCCCGACCCTGTGTCCCGGGCTGTCAGGCCCCCAGGCCACCTCAACTCCTGCCTGGGCCACTCCACTGCCCCCAACCCTGAGCCCTGGGTGACTCCGCCAGGTGACCCCGACCCCGCGGTGACCCAGCCCCAGGCCACCCCGCCGTCCCCCAGGCCCCAGGTGACCCGGGCCACACTCACCTCTGGCGCTGCCCGTCTAGACCCAGGCTCAGGCCGAGGCCCAAGCCGGCGGGCGCGGGCGCGGGGCTGAGCAGGCCCTGGGGCGCCGAGGCCCTGCCCGCCGGTCCGGGCAGGGGCAGGCCGGCGGGGGGCGCGGGCGGCGGCGGCGGCGGTGGCGGCGGCGGCGCGGGCGGCTCGCGGGCCTCGGCGGGCGGCGGCGGCGGCGGGGGCTTCTCGCCGCCCGGGCCCAGGCTCGGGGGCCGCCCGTCCAGGGAGATGTTGTTGAGGAAGTAGAGCGCGGCCTGGCGGCGCCGCGAATCCCCTCGCCGCCGCAGCACCTGCGGCGCGGTCCGGGCGGCGGGGCCGGGGGACTGGCCCCTAGACCCACCCGCCGCAGCCGCGGCCATCCTCCGACTGAGCCCGCCGCCCGCCGGCTACCGCCTTCCCGCTCGCGCATGCGCCCGCGCCCGCCGCCCATTGGCCGGGGTGCACCCGTATGCAAATATACCGCCATCACGCCCGTCCATTGGCCAGCGCGGCGCCACCGGGGGCGGAGGGGGGAGCGGCTCCCTTGGGTCCTAGAGCGGGTTCCGAGGCCGGCGCGGGCCCGCGAGGCCTGGCTCTGGGCGAGCGGTGGAGATGCCGCGGGTTCGAGTCCCTGACTCGGAAGTCGCGGCCCCGGGGCGCCAGTGCTCTGTTCCATTTGCTGGGCTGTGGCGTTCGTGGTCAGCGTTCTTAAACCCTCATCTTTAGGCTCCAGCGCACTTCCCCTCGGGGTGTGTGTCTTTGCAGGGGCTGGGGTCTGACGTGCGGGCGCTGGAGCTGTACCACCCGCCGGGAGCCCCAGGAATGGCCAGCGGTGCCCCCTGGCCTCCCCCAGTGACTGAAGACGACACCAAGAGTCCGAGGGGAGAAGACACCTGCCTGGGGTGGCAGGCAGGCGGGCGGTGCTGGGCCTTCAGCCCCAGACAGAGTCCTGCACGTCCATCAGCAGCAAAGCGACCTTGGGTCTGGGGGGTGCCAGGCCTGCTTCCTCTTCTGTACCAGGACCCCCAACTTCAGAGCCGGTGGCTTCATGCTCAGGTGCTGCCTTCTGGAGCCCCCAGGAGCCCACCTGTGTCTTGGGGGGCAGGGTCCTGCAGCCACCTCTGTGCCACTGGCCTGCTCTGTCCAGCCGTGTGCCTGTGGGCTTACTTATCTTTCAGGTGGGGGACACTGATTTCCATCTCAGGGTATGGTCAGGGTTGAGTGGGCTCAGCCCGGGGTTGTCACCAGCCCTGGGTTTTCCCGGCGGCTGGAGACTGGCACTTGCCGTGTGGTTTGCCCACGCAACTGTGAATGCTCCTGCGTGGAACCATACACGGCACACACATTTCTCTCCTCCGTGCAGGTGTTGGGGGGCGGGGCAGACACAGCCCTGGCCTGCAGAGCGCCTCTTAGCGAGCGGGAG
Organism: Platanista minor; assembly: GCA_004363435.1. Taxonomy (NCBI): domain Eukaryota; kingdom Metazoa; phylum Chordata; class Mammalia; order Artiodactyla; family Platanistidae; genus Platanista; species Platanista minor. The sequence continues at coordinate 20,387 of RJWK010013743.1, forward strand.
GCCAGTAGCATCATCATGGATCAGGTCCCCAGGGCCTGGCCCTGCTGGCTGGCTGTTACCAGTACGAGGACCCTGGCAGGTTGGGACGGGGACGGGCTGCCAAACTGGTAGCTAATAGTTAAGCATATGTCAGATGAGGGAAATGAAAAGGGACGGTGGGAGGATGAAGCGATGGAGGGCTGTCATTTGGTTATTGGCCCTCAGCTTCAAAACCATGCTCTCTGCTGCCCGATAATGGAGCTGGGCCCTGCAGACTTTTCTCCCCTGCCAATTGGCATTATGTTAAACTTTGGTGGTGCCGCAGGGACGCGGCGGGGGCGGGGGGGAGGGGGGAGTGGGTGTGGTCTTCTTCCAGGTTCTGTGTTGGATGGAAGCCTGGGTGAGCTGCCCTGTGTGCCCTGTGGTGGTGCAGATGGCTCACAGGCCAGTGGACCAGGGACCCAGAGTGTGGAGAGGCTCTGTGTGGGGCCTGGCAGACATTCCCTGTTGTGCTCCCACAGCCGTCCCCAGAGGCTGCCCTGCTCCCTGTAATGCTCTGCAGATGGAGCTGGTTTTGATCCTGCCCTTCGGAAAGGGAGTGACTTCCCATCCCTGGGCACACTCAATAGCCTCTTGCGTCACCTGCCCAGGCAGGTGGAAGCCCAGATGACCCCCGACCCTGCCAGCTGCACACGCCATCCTTCATTACACTTTATTCTCCGGGTGCCCTGGGAGCCCCCCGCCCCTTCCGGGTGCTGCCGTCAGCCTTCCTGCGCCCTCACTGCCCCGCACCCGTTTGTGGGACTCCACGAGGGGGCGCCCGAGACCACTGCTCAGAGCTCCATGCCCCGTCAGGAATGGGCGGCCAGGCTCGCAGCCCCTTGGGTCCAGGATGCTAGTGGAGCTGGTGGGAGGAGGGGCCACCGTCCAGGAAGGGCTGCGTGTGCACAGCAGGGGTGGGGGCGGGGCTGGGCTGGAGCTTGAGCCACCCTGGCCTCCCAGGCCCCTACTCCCTGCAAGAGAGCAGATGCTGGGCTGAGGGTGGCGGGCAAGACCATTTCTGAGATGGAGGGGTTCAGAAGAACAGCCCTCTTGGCCTTTCCAACCCCTTTGGATGTGGGCCAGGACCCAGTCCACTACGCTGCTGCTGGGGCCATCTGCTGGCTGGTGGCGTGGGCTGTCCTGGCCACGGGCATTCGGGTGGGGAGCACAGCTGGGCAGGCTGGGGTGCCCCTGGCTCTCTTCCCAGCTGCTGGTGCTGGGTGAGGGGCTGCCGTCCTTGGGGTCCCTCGGGCTCCTGGCTCCCCTAGGTTCCTTATTCCTCAGGACGGCTTCTTCGAGGCTGTGGGAAGTGGACCGAGGTTAGACCAGGAGGTGCAGTAGTGGCCGAGTGTGTCCTCTTTTGCAGCAACACTGGGCTCTCACCCAGGGCCCCGTGGGCAGTTTCTGGGAACTCAAGAGCCCACACTTGTTTGCAACAGCAACGGACACCGGGGCAGGGTGGCCCAATTGAAGGGTGAGCCTTGGGAATTTGGTGGAAGCACAGACCCTCTCCCCAGGTGTGTGATCCTAGAATCGGCCTGGCCCCGATGCCTCCCTTGCCACTTGCAGAGGGTCTGGGACATTCTGGATAAGCCGAGCTCATGGGGAAATGCTCTCAGAATCCCCAAGACATGGGCTAGGTGCTTCCATGGGCCTGCCTCTGCGGCCACAGGGAAGGGGCATCTGGTCCTTGAGAACCTTACAGGTGGGACCTGCCGAGATGCTGGGCTTCAGGCCTGTCTCTGATGCAGAACCAGCTCTAGGTTCTAGGTCAGACAGATCAGGTTGGAATCCCGACCCCATGTACCAGCTCCGTAACCCTGGGCAGGTTACCCCATCTCTGAGCCTCAGTTTCCCCATCTGTGAAGCAGTGATGATTCATCACTGGGCTGGGTCATGAGGCCCAAAGGCAGTAACGACTGGACGCTGTCTTGAACCGCTCCATGGGCATAAGATACAAGGGCGCTGCCCCTGGCACTGAGCCATGTGGCACAAGCAGAGCAAGGGTCCTGTTCTCACTGATCACCCCTGTGGTTGTTGGGGGGTGTGGGTGCCTGCTGGGGAGGCCCTGCCCTGGCCTGGGTGGGCAGGTGAGGGTGGGAGTGGGCTTGACTCAGTGCAGAGGGTGGGGGCGGACATGGCACACCCCTTCGGACCGTGCCCACCAGGACAGCTTCCAAAAATGCCCAGCGGGATGTGCCATGAGATCACACAGGCGTGCTGGCCTCCTCCCCCTCTCACCTGGCAAACACAGGCTGTGGTCACCTTCCCGGCAACAATGGCGCATTGTGGCGGCCACAGCCTAGCCTGCCACGCAGGCCTGCTTGGACAAATACCAGGCGGTGTGCAGTATCAGCTAGCTCAGGCGACCTAAGGCTCTCGTGGGTGCCCGGAGGCCTGGCCTGAGCTGCCACTGTGGCAGGAGCGGGAAGTGGGAGGATGTCCTGATACCTGAGGCTGGAGCAGGGGGTGGGGGAAGCCCACAGGTACCACCCTTGGCGAGCACGTGAGCGGCCCCCAAACCCCCAGAGGGAACAAACACACCCACACCCTGGGGCAGCACCCTCTGCTCCTGCTCCTCTTGGAAGGTGCACAAGAGGGTCCATGAGTGCCCACCCCATCCTGGTGGGACTGGGAGAGGGGGAGGGGTTCAGGACCACCAGGCCTGGGGGCTGCTCATGGCCCAGGATGCCCCTTCTCCCCTGTGACAACGAAGACGATACGACCATCCTTGGCTGTATCCCTGGAATCTCACGCTAGCCCTGGTATTGCCCCCTTTACAGAGGGAAACAGGCTGGCGGTGAAAGGGCCAGCCCGTGAGGAGGAGGAAGTGGAGTCAGGGTTCACGCAGGCCTGACCAGGGTCTCTGTTACGGGGCTGCTCCTGGAGAGGCTCCAGGGCTGGCTGCTGGGCTCCAAGTAGCCAGAAAGGTGGGGTGGGGGCATCAGTGCCGTGGCCGCCCCCCCCAGCCCTGGCCGCCCACCTTTGCTCTGGTCTGAGGCCCGCTTCCTCTTCTGTGGGCCCTGCCCACGCTCCGTGGCGCAGAAACCCCTGGGCCCCTCGGCTGGCAAGCTCCGTGTGGCCCCTGCCTCGGTGCTCAGGCCCACCTGATGGGGTGGGGGTGTGGTCATGCTGAGGACCCTCCCCGAATCCTGGGGCAGACCTGGTGCCCCCCCCCAACCCCGCTGTGTGGCCCGGCACCCACCTCGCTGTCCGAGGTGTCTGGCTTGTCTAGCTCATCCGACTCCGGCCGCTGTCCTTGGGCTTTGCTGAGCTCTGCAGGACGCAGGGTGTGGGTCAGGCCAGGCTGGTGGAAGCACGGGCCTCTAACCTGCCGTACTAGGACCAGTGGCAACAACCCTTCAGATGAGGAAACTGAGGCACCGAGGGACCGAGGAACCTGCTCTGGGGTCGAGTCCAGGCCCATTGTCTCCAGCACCCATACAATGACCCCACCAGCTGGGGTGTCCCCTGGCTTGGTTGCTGGGTGATGGGGAACTCCCCACCTGCCCGGAAGCCCTAATTGTTAAGATGCTTTCCCTTCACTGCCTGGGGTCACAGACGTGCCCTCCCTGAGCCCCCAACTGCTTTCTGGGTCTGTAGGTGGGGGGGACCAAGTCCGAGACCCAGGGTTTGGTCGGTGAGGCCCAGGGGGCTGAGCCAGGTCCTGGGATGGGTGCCCCCAGCTGATGCTGACCACTGTGGTACCACTTCCTGTGTTCTCGTGATGTCAGTACTCATCCTCACCCGGGTGGCTGTCTCCATCAGGCCTTTGCGGGCAGCGGGGCAGTTTTGGCCTCTCTCTGTCCTCATCTCCTGGCCCACTTGGAGAGGGCAGGCTGGGGCCTGGGAGAGAATGTGAGGGTTCCTGGGGGGAAGCAAGTAACTGACTTGAGTTCACATGAGGCAACTTCCCTGCCCTCTCCTGGCTTTGGGTGCAGCCTGTGGGCCCCTGGCTGGGGCTGGAGGGTCAGCCATCTCCCGGGTGGTGTGGCTCAGGCGGCCAGGCTCTCCCCTTGGGAACCGGCTGGTGGAACAGAGGGAGGAGAGCAGCCCAGGGCCGCTGGGTGCTCTGGGTGGGGTGCATGGAGGCCAGGAACAGGGCTTAGTCCCTTACCGCGGAAGTTGGAGGCTCTACTGCCTCTGGTTCTTCGGCCCCCTTGGTGCCGTTGCTGAGTCCCTGGACCCCAGACTGTGCAGAGGGTTCCACTCCCTGGGGTGGCTTGGGGCTGGGCGTGCGGGCACCTGGGGGGCTGAGTGATCCTGGCTGGCTGGCAGGCTTGGGGGCGCCGTCCCGGACCCGGCCCCACTCCGAGAGGTCCAGGGGCTTGTCTGGGACATAGTCCTGTGTGGCCGAGACCTCCTTTGCCCTGGAACTGCCTGGGCCTGCGGGCTGTGGGTGCTGCCCTCTGGGCAGTGCCCCGGCCGCCACGCCCCCGGGACTCTCGGAGTGGGGGCCGGCTGGCGGGGAGGGTGGCGCCTTCCCCGGCACCGGTGGGCCCCTCAGCCTGGCACCGCCAGCCCGCCCCCGCGCCCACAGCTGCTGGGCCAGGAGCAGGCGCAGCGCTCCCTCCAGCCGCGGGTCCCGCATGCCCGCCAGGGCGCCTGGAAGGCCCAGCAGCTCCACGGGCTCCTCCCAGGCCTCCGCCTCCCCGGCCTTGAGGCCCAGGGGCTGGGGGCCTCTAGGGGCTGTGGCAGGGGCCTGGGGCCCGCTGTAAGGGCTCCCACGGGGCAGGGCCAGGTGGCGGTTCAGGTGGCAGAGGCGGTCAGCCTGGAGGGAGCGCTTCGGGGACTCGCAGGGCTTGGCAGAGGGCAGAGAGGCCTGCAGGAAGCTGTGGGTGAGGAGGAGCCCGCTGACCACGGCCCACGGTCACCCCCATTTCACAGGGAGGACCGGGGGCCCAGGGAGGCGAGGCGATCGCCCAGGTCACACGGTGGGGTAGTGGGGAGGGGAACGCCCGGGCCCCCTGGGCAGAGTTGACCTGGGGCCTGGGGTCTCTGAGGAGGGACCTGGCCACCAAGGCCTCTCCCTCTTCTGGGCGTCGGCTGCCTGCCCGGTCCCCTGGAGCGCCCAGCCCACCCGTGGGCCCACTGCAGCCCTGCCCCCAGTCTCCTCTCAGATGCTGAGAGTGGTCTCAGACCACGGTGAGAGCGTTTGCGTGGGCTCTTCTGCGGGTGTTCTCGGTCCCCATCTCCAACCCCCATGTCCCCCCGCCCCGCTCTGGCCATTCAGGAGATGGCCAGGTGGGAACTGTGCTCTGGGCAGGGTAGCTGGGAAGGCCAAGCCAGGGAAGGGTGGGGCTCCTGGAGGGATAATGGGAGGGACTCTCCTAGGCTACTGGCCCCTTCCCCAAAGGTGGGACCAGAGTAGAAGACTGGGTGCCCGACTGAGGCTGCTCCCGGTGGCAGCGGTGGGCTGGGCCTCACCTGTCCAGAGGGAGGCTGTGCTCTCCAGGAGGGCTTGGGGAGCTGCTCCTGGGGGGCGGCAGTGGGGACGTTCCGTTGACAGAGCCCCAGTTGGCGGAGCAGGCCCGGGACCCTGGCCGCACCACGGCGATGGTCCCGTGTAGCTGGTTGGAGATGTGCTGGGGGCTCTGCATGGGGTGGATGGGTCAGCCTGGGTGGGGTTGGCTGCTGCCCTCTGCCCTTTTCGCTGTGTGACCTTGGGCAGGTCACCCACCCGTTCTGAGCCTCGCCTCCACCCGTGTCACAAGGAGCTCAGGGGTCCCTGCTTGGCACGGGCCATGTGCGTGGCACATAGCAGGGCTGGCAGCTGCCAGCCTCCTGCCTCGGGCTGCCAGGGAGAGGAAGGAGTGGGCTCTGGGTCCCTCTCCCTCACCATGTCCGGGGCCCGGGGCTCAGGCAGGTTGGCCCCCGGGGAGATTCTGGCTACTGGAGATGTCCCGTACCTCAGCGGCCTTTCTGTGGGAGGAGAGGCAGAGGGCAGGATGGCTGGGAGGTGCTCAGAGGGGCCCGCTCAGCGCAGAGGGCTCCCCGGTCCTGGGGCTCCAGACTCCTGGCCTCCCCCACCCCCTGACATCCCCTCCTCCCCGTGGACCCGCACCTGCGTGGCCGCCCTCCATCTCCTCATGGCCTTCTGGTGGCTTCTCACTGATGGCCTTCCGGGTGCCCAGGGAGGGGAACAGCAGGGGTGACGGGGGGTCTGGGGCTCCCTCCCTGAACTGGGGCTTGGCCCTGTCTCTAGAGGGGAGGCAAGGACAGGGTAGGTGAGGGAGGGCAGTGTCCCAGAAGCGACCAGAAAGGCCAGGGCGCCCTCCTGGGGACCCAGGTGACCAGGAAAGGCCACCATCGTCGGCTCACACCGATGTCCCTGTGGAGCCCAGGCATCAGAGCTGCCATGGGCACTGGGTCCCAGCTCCGCTTCTAGGACCTGTGCTTGCAGACCAGGGGAGGTGGCATCTGCTCCGGGGAGCTGGCCTGCGGGAGCCCCTCCCCTCTGCGCCGCGCACCCGGGGCCCGTGGCTGAGCTGTGCGGGGTAAGGGCTGCTGGGCCCCGGTGGTCCCCCCACTCACCCTGCCTCCCGGAGCCGCTGCACCTCCTCTTTCAAAGCTTTGTTTTCCTCCTGCACCCGGGTCAGCTCAGTCGCTGCAGAAGGCGCTGATTAGGAGGGACTGGGGGAGGGGGAGCAGGGCGGGGCGGGGCCCTCACAGCCCCCGGGGACCCCCCACCCCCACCCCCACCCCCCGCGCAGAGAGAGAGTGGCGTGTCCTAGTTGGCAGACCCGATGAGACCTCAGGGCTCCGCAGGACCCTCCTCATCATGGCAAGGTGGGAGCTGAGGCCCCAGAGGGCAGAGATGCCCCCTGCCTGGGTAACTGACCAGTGGGGGGCATGTGGGCACCAGCGGGGGGCTTCGCACCATTTGTCTGTGAGTTGGGGTGTGGGTGTCCCCCGCCCCCACCGATGGCGTGGCCCAGATCGCCTCTTCCACTTTCCCCGAGACCCCTCGTCGGGCTGAGCGGGCCCTGGGGGGTCGCCCGCCCCCAATGGGAGGGATGCCCGGGGGCCGGGCTCACTGAGGAGGAAGACATGCTGCAGGCTCTGGAGCAGGGAGCTCTCGAACTCCTGCTGCTTCTTCCTGGCCAGCTCCTGGGTGACCATGCAGCGGTCGCACAGGCCGGCCCGCAGCCTGCGGGGGCGAGGAGACGAGAGGCCGCTCGGAGCCGGGAGCCTGGGACCCGCACTGCCCCCCTCCCTGCACAAGCCCTGCCTTTCCCAAAGTGTGTTCCGTGGAAGTCCCGCCTCACCCCTACCCTGGGGGCTAAGCGCTCCATGTGCCGTTGAGTTTGGGAAGGAACTTTGAAAACGCAGTTTCCTTAAGGCTCTGAGATGTCCTGTGCTGGTTTAGTTTATGCCGGAGCTTCCCAAACTCCTTCTCCGCAGAACCCTCCTCGGCTTCCCTGTGCGCCCCGCCCCCATCGTGAGCGTGGTGTTAGGTGCCCCCACCTGTTCTCCAGCGCCCGCAGGTTCTCCTTCAGCACCCTCTGCTGCTCCCTGAGCTGACGGTTCTTGGCACAGAGCTCCTCCGCCCTCTGGGCGTCCCTGCGGGGGTGGGGTGGGGGGTTGGGATGGGCCGCAGCGCGCGTGCTGCTCTGCCGGGCCCCGCGCTGCCCCGCCAGCCTCTCCCATGGCCTGGGACTGCCTTGGGAAGTGGGGCCTCGCAAGGGCAATGCCAGCATGCCCAAGCGAGAGTGTTTGTGGCCTCCCTGGGGACCCTGTCTCATCCGCGTGCCACCTGCAGCCTCATCTGTGCAATGGGGACCTGGGGAGCCGGCCCGCGGGTCTCCCGGACTCACGACGAGTCCTCCTGTTGATAATGATTGGTCCCGGAGGCGCCCTGCGTGGATGTGGAGGGTCCCTGTTCACTGGGGAGGGGCTTGGACCTTGGACCAGAGACTCCCCCACCCCCCAAGCCGAGCCTCAGTGTCTGCTTCTGCAGCACAGCTGGCGGCAGTTCCGGGGCCCTGGGGCTGCGGGCGTGCGCGTGAGCTGCTGGGGAGCCACGGCCCTTCCCATCTGCTGGCCCAGGGCCTGTCCTCACTCACCGGCACCTCTCTGAGTTCAGTTCCAGAAGCTTGTTCTGCAGGCCTGGAGGAGCAAGGAAAGGAGCAGAGGGTCAGGCCCAGCCGTGCTGCCACCCCCGCAGCAGAGCTGGGGTATTTCCTGTCCCCGGTTGTCTGGCAGGGCCCTCTCCAGACGACTGCCGCCTGCCTGGGTCCCCTCACTGACTCCCTGAGGTCGCCCCCTCGGTGGGCTCCCAGTCTGCGCCTGCTGACACCTTCCGCCCCCTCTCCTGGCTGTCTGGGACCTGGTCCGGGCCCAGCCTCTCTCCCCCCTGGGGTCTCTGGCTCTGGTGTCTGTCTGGAGATGGGGAGGGACCCTGATGCTGGGAGTGACCAGCTACCTGGCCAAGTCCCAAGAGGAATGTTTTTTGGGTGCTGCCAGAGGTGAAATAAAATGGGACCTCGGGGGAGACCCCAGCAGACCCCCTCTTCCCCACCTCATTGTGGTCTGGCTTGGGCCCTAGGCTAGCCCAAGCAGCCCCTGCCCCTCTGGGTCTCTGGGGGAGGTGACCCAGGCCCTTTTGGGCTTCAGGGTGTGTGTGAGTACTCTCAGAAAGGTCTCGGGAGGGTCTGGCCCGGGCACTGGAGTGAAGGGAGTGCTGTGGCTGCAGCGCTGTTGCCGGCGGGAAAATCGGACAGATGTGTCGGCCGGGCAGACCTCAGCCTGGGTGTCCTGGAGGGGAGCAGAGGGATTTCAGCTCAGCGCCCTGGAAAGCTCTAGACAGGCCTCTGGAGCCTTGAGATCCCATTGCTAGTAGGGAAGTAGGTGACCTTCCTTTTGGGGGACACTGAGGTCCCCACCTTGGGAAAGGGGCCAGTCTTGGCCAGAGCTTCTCGGCTCTCTGTGACCAGGCTGGCTTTTTATTTTTGCTCTGATGCTAGCTGACCATTCAGGGACCACCCCTCCAGGGCGGCGATCGAGGGTGCTGGTCTGAGGCTGGGCTCCTGACCACTTGCAGCTCTGGGCTCTGGGTCAGGACTCCCCTTCTGGGCCTGGAAGGCAAGGCCCCCAGGTTTGGTGAGATTTGGAGGCGGTATGTGGGAGCCCCCTGTCCTGGCTTTGGCCCTTAGACTGCTGTCCGGGTGAGGGTTTGTCCATCCCAAGACGCTCACCCGTGATCTCATTCTCATGGACGTCCTTCAGCCTGTTTAGCGACTCCACGAAGCTCTCCATGGCTTCCCGAGGCCCTGGCCCAGGCCCAGGCCCGTGTGTGCTCCAGGTGTAGGGGTGGCCCCTCGGCCTCTACTGACCCTCCGTTTCCAGCCTACGGAGCAGAAAGTGCGGAGACGGTCACATTAGCTCAGGAGGGGCCTGTGGGATGTAGGGTCCAGCAGTAGACTGGAGAGGAGGTGGGTGCCGGTCCCGGTGGGTGTGGGAGTCCTGTCTTGTGACCACCCACTGGGTCAGGTCCATACCTGAGGGGCACATAGAGGGATAGGACATTCTCTCTTAATCTCAACTCCCTAATCCAGTCCTCACAGCAAAGCAGAAACCTGAAGGCACCAGTTCCCACTCGGTGCTGGGGCCACAACAGTGCATGCGATGCGTGTTGACGAGGCCCCAGACTGGAGATGCCCATGCCTGCCCCCAGCCAGCGGGTCAGTCAGCCAGGGCGCGTTCATCCAATGGGAGAGCCCACTCAGTGCGGTCCAGGTGCCCGCAATGGCATGGATGGCCCCGTGGGGCCATGGCGGGGGCTTTGGGGACCGGCTGGTTGTTTCCCCTGCAGGAGCTGGTGACCGTGCATAGGTGGAAGTCTACCCAGCCGCCCCTTGTGGCCTGGGCCCTTTTTCCTGCCTGTGTTTCACCTCCAGGAAGTGTTCGCTAAAAATTAAGAGTGTGGGGGCTTCCCTGGTGGCGCAGTGGTTGAGAGTCCACCTGCCGTTGCAGGGGACATGTGTTCGTGGCCCGGTCCGGGAAGATCCCACATGCCGCCGAGCGGCTGGGCCTGTGAGCCGTGGCCGCTGAGCCTGCGCGTCCGGAGCCTGTGCTCCGCAATGGGAGAGGCCACAACAGTGAGAGGCCCGCGTACCGCAAAAAAAACAAAACAAAACAAAAATTAAGAGTGTGGGGTTGAGTCTAAGCTGGGAGCTGGACAAACTTTGCCCTCAGTGTGACCACCGTGAGCTCTGGCCCCTCTGAGCCACGCTTTCTTCCTTCTGGAAGTGGCCACAGTGCCTGTCTAGTGGGCACTGGTGAGTATTCTGCGGGGTCCCCAGCTCCTCGGAGCTGGGTGTGAGGCTGGGGCTCAGCCCAACGACAGCTTCCTCACCATGGTGCCAGGCACCACCCTCCACCAGGCGAGAGCCCCTCAGTCCTTGTGGCAGACCTCTGGTGGTGGGTACCGAGGCCACCATGACCTGCCACTGTCCAGCTCTGTGTCACCATGTGTCACAGAGCTGGGAGTCAGACGCACAGCTCACAGAGCCAGATCAGTACAGATGCCACCAGCAAAGACCCCCGCCATTACTGTTTCCAGGCCAGGTGGTGGCAAGCCCCTCTGTTCCCTCCTTGTCCTCAGCCTGAGGAGCCCTGGGGGTCAGCTGACCCTGAAAATGAGCGTCTGGGGTCCTGGCACTCCCGACTCATCTGCCGGCATCCTACCCTGATCTGTCAGCAGCAGCTCTTGGTTTGCCTTCTGTACACTCCTGGAACCTGTCCCAGAATCTCACCTTTCTTTCTTTCATGGCGCCCGCCTGGCCCACTGCTGGTGCACTGCCGGCTCTGCGTTGGCCCCCCCCAGCTTCCATGCCTCTCCCCAAGAGGCACTCTCTGCACAAGCCCTGAGGACCTCTGCTCAAAGCTCCCTGCGGGAGGCCATGCCTGATTCCCCCCAGGGCACGCTGAAGGAGAGGCGTGGTCTCGCTTGCGTTTCAAAGTTTGCCCCAAGACTGGAGTGTTTGCAGCAACAGTCCCCAAACTGGAAACCCTCAAATGCCTGCTGGCGAATGTCCTGCGGTGGCAGGAGCGGTGATGTCCCATGCCATTACCGTTCTGACGCCGCAGAGTGGGGGTTGCCCGCTGTGGGATTCACTCACCGGGAGTGCAGAAGAGGCACAACTGCTCTGGGCTCTCAGAAGTTGGGGTGGTGGGCACTCTGGGGGGGGTGGGATCAGTAACTGAGGCGAGCAGGCCCTGTGATCCCATGAGAAGCCAGGGGCCAGGGCGAGCTGCCTGAGGGGAGACTTGACAGTGGAGCCTAGCTTTCAACTGGGTCCTCGAACCCCAGGTCAAGCTCAGAGTACCTGGCCGGGAAGCCTCGACTTCCAGATGCGAGGCTGGGACCAGCAAGAGGACAGAGCGCAGTCCTGTGTCCTGTGGTGGCCATGGGAGCTGGCGGGCAAGGCCAAATGGGGTGTGCTGGGGGCAGTGAGTGGCGGGAAGATGGAGCTCCCCAAACTCATTGTAGACCTGCCTGGCTTCTGGAACACTCCCGAGCGATGGCCAGGGGAGTGGGGGCGTTGCATGATGGCTCTGTGTCGCGTGGGTGAGGGCTCTGGGAACAAGGGGAGCTTGGGAGGGTCCCCCTCCTCGAGGCCGGGAGCCAGAGGGTTGTCCTGGCAGGTTGGAGGAAAAGATGCTGAATTGCAGAGGCTGGGGGAGACCAGGGCTCGAGCAGGACATACGTGATAATCCCGGCCCCACTTCCTGAACCCATTTAACCCTGATGACGTTGCAAGGAGTCCACTTTCCAGATGGGGAAACTGAGGCCCAGAGAGATCAAGTCACGCTCCCTGGCCACCCAGTGGGAAGCGGGGGTCGGGGCTTGAATTCACTCTGGCGCTGAGGATGTGCCCTCACCCCCAGGTATGCACTCCAGGTGGCCCTGCTCTGCTGGCTCTGCACTTCTTTATTTTGCAGTGGCGCTTCTGGGAGATATGACTATGAGGCCCCCCACGCCACCCCCTTCACACCTGGCTCGGGCTCCCTGCAGGCTGGGGGAGGTTGGCCGGGGAGGGGCCGAGCCACTGCGCCTGAAATTCCACCCAGACCCGTCTGTCAGGCTGTTCTTCCCCATCAGAGCCAGAGCCTGCTGCCTGCTGCCGCATGTGGGCTGGGCCAATGCTCATAAAGGAGCCGCCCCAGGGAGCCTGCAGTGCCCCTGGGGCTGGGAGAGGCTCTGTGGACACCAGGTCTGAGTGAGAGACCAGCACTGTTCCCTATGCCAATGCTGTGGTGTGGAAGCCCCGTTGGTAAAGGCCCAGGGCACCCTCTGTCCCCCATACCCTGGCTCCTGTCTTGTATCCAAACCATCCCAAACCACTCAGGGCCCCGCCTGGCTGCCCCTCTCGGGGTCTCTGATGGGCAGGGGGAGACACCCTCCTGCATGGTGGGCAGGGAAGCAGCATGGACGTGGGTCCTGGGCAGGAGGCGCAAGCGGCTGGGGGCACAGCTGGAAGGGATGCATCCTGCTGGGAGCCCCGCATTTCTCAGGGAGGACCAGGGCCATCCAGCCCCCGGTTACAGTGTCATGGGGGTGGTGTGACTTCCTAAGGGCCTTTGGCCTGTGAAGTAGGCAGTCTCCTGGGCAGTCCCTGGCCCGGCCCCACCCTCGGTGTGGGGAGGGTCCAAGGAAGCGGCAGGAGGAGGAGGGAGGCGGGTCCCTACCCGAGGTGGATGTGGTGGCTGTGGGTAGGAAGAATCCCCGCTGCAGAAGTGCATAGGGTCTCCTGCCAGGGGTTGGGGGCCCAGCCCTCCCCGGTGGCTGTGCTGTGTTTGCCAGGTGTGCAGAGCCGCCGGGTGGGGCGCTGGGGGTTCAGGGAACTCCAGGCAGGAGGGCTCTCCCCCAGGCCTGGGGTGGGGCTGCAGTGGTGCTAGGATGTGGGGGCAGGCCTGTGGGTAGGGCTCCGGGCTGCTGCCTCTGGGCTCGGAGGGCCTGCGTACAGGGGAGGGTGGCCCGAGTGGCTGGCTGGGGTGGGGGTGGGCCTGGGGGCAGAGGCCTGAGAGCTGCTCCCCAGGGTCCCGCGGGGATCCCAGCCCCCCCTACTCTGGATGCTCAGGCTGGGAGGAGCCCTGGAAGGAGCAGGTGGGAGGGAAGGGCCGGGGGTCAGCTATGCCAGTGACCCTGCCCACCTGCCACTCACACAGGGCAGGGGCCCTCCAAGGCCACAGGCCCCTGTCCTGCCTTTTACCCTCTGCATGACCGGGGCAGGTGCTTTACCTCTCTGAGCCTCAGTTTCCTCATCTGGGGGGTAATTCCACCCCCGTATCAGGTTGTTGTTAGGCTCCACCAAGTAACGTGTGTCCAGGTGACACGTGGCCGGGTGACGTGTTCTCAGCACTGGCAGGTGCTCAGTTAGCTGCGAGTGGAGACCCTGCGTCCACCGCGTGCAGTGCCCCCACCAGGACCTCCCCCACAGGCGGCCCCAGGAGTCCAGCGGCGCAGCTTACAGGACCCCCTTCTCCCTCGGACAAGTTCAAGTGCCATTGCCACAAACGCCCTTTGCAGGAGGACAAGAACACCCCCTCACCCTGAGTTCAGGGCAGAGGTCTCAGATTCCAGCAGTGATGGCACACACTCGCTCACTGAGCAGACACTCACAGGGTCCACTGAGTCTTGGTAGCTGTGTCTGGGGGAGGTGCCCCCTGGACACCCTGCACAGAGGAGGCCACCGAAGCGCCAGCTGTGGCCCTGGGCCGGGCTCTGCCTGGCTGAGCAGCAAAGCCCACGGTGGTGAGGCTCTTGCCTTGCTCCTGGGTCTGCCGGGGCCCCAGACTCCTCACTCTCTGGCCGCCTTCCCTTGTTGGAGCCTCTTCTCCAGCAGGTCCCTCGGGTGCAGGAGCACCTAGCCCCCGATTACGCTCCTTCTCTGCCACTGATCTGTCTACCCACCTACCCATAACACAAGGACAATGACACAGCACTGACAATAGCGGTAGCCTCGGTTTCCCGAGCGTCCAGTCAGCCAAGCACTGGGCCAGGGCTCTACACGCCGTGTGGCGTCTACTACAGGGGCCCTGCAACGTCCCAGAGCTCCTCTGAAGAAGCGAAGTGATCCCAGGGACACTCAGCCTGCCTGTCACCAAGGGACCATGCAGGACCAGGCACACCGTCCAAGCCCTTTGAATGTTCTTGGCACGAGCATTTATGGAGCACCTGCTGTGTGCCCAGGCTCAGCCCACACGTGTGATTGGAGCTCGCCCAGCCTTCTGAGAAGGCTCTGACTGTCCCATTCTACAGATTCAGGCACTGAGGCTCGAAGTAGGTAAGAGGCTCTGGTGTCTCTGTGTGGCCTCAGTGCCTTCCTCAGTGCAAAGCCCCTTCCCTGGCAACTTTAGCCAAGTCACTGTCCCGGCTGTGCCTCAGTGTCCTGGGCCACAAAACAGACAGTGGGGTGAACTGGCCCAGCTCCTGGAGGCTGGAGGGAGTCTGTGCCACCACCTTGGGCTGTCGGGTCTCCTCGATGTGGTGGGCATCCAGTGCCCATCGACCACAGGTGGTCAGGGGTCCGCCTGCCAGCCCCATGTCCAGGCCCCCGGCAGCAGTGTCACGTGCAGTGAGGCACTGGGCTCATGTTGCCCACGGAGTGGCCCCGGCAGTCCCCACTTTCCAGATGAGGAATCTGCAGCTCAGAGTGATGTCACCTGTCCACAGTCACCAGCTTGCAAGGGACATGGCCAGTGCAGCCTCCTGACGACCTCCTGGGCAAGTTCAGATGACAGGTTGGGTCCACAGAGGTGCCACTGCTGGGATGGTTTCTGACATCGCCAGACACATAGGCCCATGACACATGTGCACACGTGTGTGACGCCCACACCCACACATACGGACACAACAGTATCCCAACATGCATGCGCACACCAGAGAAACGCCAAGCACGTGGGTGCCGCCCTCAGCCACCTCCCCCGCTGCACACACAACACTGCATGGGCACGGGGAGAGCTGCCTGCACGTGTGTGCACATACTCGTGCGTTGCACGTGCGTGTGCACACATGCACAGAGGCGCAGGGCAGGTGGGCGCTCACTCAGCTCAGCGAGGCTGAGGTGTCGCTGGGTGGCTCAGGTAACAGCGGGCCCTGCAACCCGACTCCACGAAGATGGGCCAGGGGACTTCCCTGGCGGTCCAGCGGTTAAGACTCTGCGCTCCCAATGCAGGACGCCCAAGTTTGATCCCTGGTCAGGGAACTAGAGCCTACATGCTGCAACTAAGAGTTGGCATGCCACAACTAAGACCTGGTGCAACCAAATAAGTAAATAAATAAATATTAAAAGAAAAAAAAAAGGGTGGGCCGGCCCCACGGCTGCTGTGCCTTCGTGGGCTGTCTCCCAGAGGCCTGGCTGGAGCAGCTGAGCAGGACCTGAGGCCCCCGGGAGCCATTTGTCGCTGCCTCCCAGGGGACAGCAAGCTGAGGGCAGCCAAGTGTCCCACTGTGCCCGGCTCTGAGCTGGGGCTGGCTGCACCACGCACCACCCCTCACTCCTGGGCTGCACCCTTTCTGACCCGGGAGGGTCTAGGCAGTGGGGCAGGTCCCGGATGAAGTGGCAGGCCACCGGCCCCTTTCGGGTGCCCCCAGACCCTCACCCGACGATGGGCAGTGCCAGGCCCAGCCTTGGCTCACCCAGCCCCTCTGCCCAGGAAGCCCACTGAGGCCCCTGGCCCCACTCGGTCCCCTGGACCAGGTGCCCCAGAGCAGTTGGCTGTGCCCCCTAGGCCAGCGCCACTGCCGGGCCCACCTCCTGCCCAGCAAGCAGGAGCAGGCACCCCGTGGCAGGCACCCCGACGGTGACCCCAGCTCATGCGCTCCCTTCCCTTGCCCCCGACTGCTGAAGGTACTCACAGGGCCCTCCGTCTGCATCGACCTCTGTGGACCTCCACTCCGATCCAGAATGTCCCGCCCGAGAGATGGAAGCCAGCACTGTGAACTTGCTTGAGAACAAGACATAATTTTGGCCAAACCCGCTTGACAGGTTTTCGATTCCCCCGGCCAGGAGCAGAAAGGAAGCAGAGACTGCCCAAAGCCGCCCGGCAGGTTCTGCCTTCGCACAGAAAGTGGCAAAACGGGTCGGGCCTGACCCCTCATAGAGATGGGATTGTTTCCCCATAATTACCGCCTGGCCTGTGCCTCTGGCCGGAGCGGGCCAGGCAGCAAGGTGAATCCCGGGCCTGGACACGGACGCGAGCGGCAGGGCAGCGGGTGCAGAGGGGTGGCAGAAGCAGCGCCTCCTGCCTCTCCCGCTGGCTCCCGCAGGCCAACCTTTCTGGCCTCAGTTTCCTTGTCTGTAAACTGGGGATAATGACGGCAGGCCTGTCCCTATCAGAGCTCTGTAGATGGACATCCAGAAGTGGGGTTGGGAGTGGCCCTGCCGGATTGGAGGCCTGCCGGGCACTGCCCTCTCCGCACTCCCACCCCAGAGGAGAGCAGGCGGGTGGCCCAGGCGGGTGGGCACCTCTGGGTCTCAGGGCAGCCTGGGGTGCCCTGTGGGGCGGTAAGCGCAGGAGGAGCCGGGCGTTGCAGTTTTCCATGTTTGGCCTCCGCTCGGCGACACTGTGGTCGCACTCGTGCCGAAAAGAGCTGGCCTCCGAGGGCCGCAGCCTCTGACCACCCCTCCCCCCCTCGCCCACAGCCCTCCCCCACTCCCCTGCTCCCTCCGCCAGCCCCCCTCCACCCCGTGCTCCCCTTCCCCCCATCTCCAGCTCTGCACAGGAGCAGCCCTCCCCCAAGGGCGCCGGAGGGAACCCCAGGGAGTGCTCAGGGCTCAGTGGGGGAGGACCCAGGCTCCAGGCCAGCGCCCTGGTGAGGTCCCAGAGACACTTCCTCCTCCCTGGTGAGGCCTCTGCTGGCCACTGCTGGCCAGCCCCGGGCTCTCAGGGGAGCAGTGGTCAGCCGTGCATCCCGCAGGCTCCAGCTGGACCCTGGAGCTTTGCCGATGCCTCCTGGCTGGGCCCTCGGGAGAGGTGTCTGCATGCTGAGGGGTGTTTGCACCCGTGGGGCCCGTGTGCATGTGTGTGCTCACCCCTTGGCTTGTGTGTTCATGTGTTTGGTGTGTTCCTGTTGTGTGGCTGGTATGCCACGGGCGAGGTAGGTGTTGTGGACGTGAGTGTGGGCTGTGTTGCTTTGCGTGTGTGTGTGTCTGGGTGTCCCCATGGGGAGGACAGAAGCAGGGGCAGGGCCAACCCTCAGACCAGCCTAACTGAGCCCTGTTCCCCTGCCCGCACCTCAGCCAGGTTTGACTCCTGACTCTACCCCTTGAGAGCTGGGCCACCTTGGGCCAGTTACCCAAACTCCCTGAGCCACGGCCTCATGAAGATGAAGCCATCGCCTTCACGATGGCGGCTGGGCCAGGGACTGCCCCAGGAGGTGCTCACCATGTTGGTCAGTGGATGGGGCAGGGGCTCCGCCTGGACCATGTTAGTAGTTGAGCAAAAGCTCTGGTCTCCTAAAGACAAGCTCACAGCTACCCCACAACCCAGGGACCTGAGGTGCTCACAGCGCCGTGTCTATAACTATGTAACTGCGCCTCAACGGGCGCGTGGATGAGTGATCCTCGGGCCATGCACACTGTGGCTTGGGAGGAGAACACCTCTGACACACCAGCGATGCGGTGAATGTCAGGCATCCTGCCGCTGGGGCAGGGCGCTGCTCGGCAGGGGGACGCCACCTGACTCTGCTGACAAGAGCCCAGGAGGAAACAGCCAGGGGCGGTGGGAGGCTGCCAGGGTCCAGGGTCGGGGTGGACAAAGGGCAGCAGAAAGTTCCCAGTTCTGATAGCTAGTTCTATATCTTATTGTGGTGGTGGTTATTACAAGGGAGTGCCTGTTTGGCAAAACTCATCAACCTACACTTAAAAAGTGTGTTTTGGGCTTCCCTGGTGGTGCAGTGGTTGAGAGTCCGCCTGCCGATGCAGGGGACACGGGTTCGTGCCCCGGTCCGGGAAGATCCCACATGCCGTGGAGCGGCTGGGCCCGTGAGCCATGGCCGCTGAGCCTGCGCGTCCGGAGCCTGTGCTCCGCAACGGGAGAAGCCACAACAGTGAGGGGTCCGCGTACCACACACAAAAAAGTGTGTTTTATGCAAATGATACCCCAATAAAGTTTTAGAATGAATACACTTTATTTATTAGAGTAGTTTTAGGTTCAAAGCAAAATGAGAAGGAGACACAGTGATTTCCCATATGCCCCCTACCCA
>RJWK010013744.1:0-20254 GCA_004363435.1 Platanista minor
TTTTTTTTTTTTTTTTTTTTTTTTTGCGGTATGTGGGCCTCTCACTGTTGTGGCCTCTCCCGTTGTGGAGCACAGGCTCCGGACACACAGGCTCAGCGGCCATGGCTCACGGGCCTAGCCGTTCCACGGCATGTGGGATCTTCCCAGACCGAGGCACGAACCGGTGTCCCCTGCATCGGCAGGCAGACTCTCAACCACTGCGCCACCAGGGAAGCCCTGTATTTAATTTTTGATAGTTTGATTAGTATGTGCCTTGGTGTGTTTCTCCTTGGATTTTTCCTGTATGGGACTCTCTGTGCTTCCTGGACTTGATTAACTATTTCCCACTATTTTATCTTCCAGGTCACTTTTCCGTTCTTCTGCCTCAGTTATTCTGCTATTGATCCCATCTAGAGTATTTTTAATTTCATTTATTGAGTTGTTCATTGTTGCTTGTTTCATCTTTAGTTCTTCTAGGTCCTTGTTAATTCTATTTCCAAGGTTTTGGATCATCTTTACTATCATTATTCTGAATTCTTTTTCAGATAGACTGCCTATTTCCTCTTCATTTGTTAGGTCTGGTGAGTTTTTATCTTGCTCCTTCATCTGCTGTGTGTTTTTCTGTCTTCTCATTTTGCTTATCTTACTGTGTTTGGGGTCTCCTTTTTGCATGACCTGATAAACTTTTACAGGGCTGTATCTTAAAGGGAAAAAAGTAAAAGGGGAAAGAATAAATTTAAAACATTTACTGTTTTCCTGACTATTTTATTGACATCAAAAAGACAAAAGGCCCCACCAAAATGGGATTGCTAAGTAAGCACTGGTTTTCAACTGGATAAAAGATTATTTGGCTATTAGAATTATAATTCTGATGACTATAGAACTTATTGCTTGTGGTTTTTATGATACTTTGGATATATGAACTCTCTAGCAGGTGGGGACACTTCTAGAACAAGCATGTGGATGCCTCACCCTAATAAGACTTAATAAGAAAGAGTGTTGCTATGGTTGTGTTCATGGAAAATGTCCTATGTCTACAGGAGTAGAACCTGGGGACTCAAAGATAAAATACACAGAGTACCTGCCCTTGTAACACTAACCATCTAGGGGCAGATACAATTAAGCAAACCTACAAGAAATTACAATAGGCTGAAGGCTCAGGAGTTTGAATGGGAAGCGTCATCCACCAAACATCTTGGTGGAGAGGGAGGAGTATTTTCACCACGAAATACATCCAATTTCAATCCTCTAGCTAGAAGCACTACTGAATCCTTGATTAAAGATACTGTGGTTTCATTAGTCATATCAGTCTAAATAGGGCCTATGGCACTTCCCAATTAATAGATCAGCAGTAATCAGTGGCTGATTATTACCTTGACTACAGTTGATTTTCCCCCAAGAAGGGGAATGAGCAGTGTGCAGGAGGAGTTTGAACCACACAGGAGTCTGAACCCAATGCGACCAGAGGCCAAAATGGCAAATGCAACTGTGGGAAAGAAGGCAGGAGACGGGGTGGGGTGGCCCAGAAGGGTAACTGAGTCACACATAAGGAATAAAGGACAGAATCATAGAATTAGAGTCAGACTGTATCTTAGAGATGATAGAGTCCAACCCCCTCAATGGAGAAAACTGAGGCCAAGAAATGCAGGCATACATACACACCTAGCACTACTTATGCCCTTGGACAATTTGGGATCCTCAGAGAACTGATGTTAGGATAAAAGTTTTCCTCAACTTACGACAGGGTTATGTTTCAAGAAATCCATCATAAGTTGAAAATAGTGTAAGCTGAAAATGCATTTAATACCCCTAACCTACTGAACATCATAGCTTAGCCTACTTTGCCTTAAATGTGCTCAGAATGCTAACATTAGCTGACAGTTGGGCAAAATCACCTAACACAAAGCCTGTTGTATAATAAAGTATTGAATATCTCATGTAATTTATCGAATATTTTACTGAAAGTGAAAAACAGAATGGTCATCTGGCTACAGGATGGTTGGCAGTGTATCGGCTGTTCACCCTGGTGACCGGGTGACTGACAGGGCTGCTGCCCACCTTCACAAGAGTGTCTGACCACATGTCGCTAGCCTGGGAAAAGATCAAAATTCAGAATTTGAAGTATAGTTACTACTGAATGTGTATGGCTTTCACACCATCGTAAGGTCGAAAAATCACAAGTCAAACTATTCTAAGTCGGGGACCATCTGAATTTGATCCCAGCTTCACCACTCACTTGCTGTGTGATCCCAGGCAGATTATAAAGTTTCCTTTGTTCCAGATTCCTTATCTATAAAATGAAGAAAATATAAATATCTCATAGAGCTTTGTAATGGGGACACGATTAAATAAATATGAAGCCCTTAGAACAGTGCCTGGCAAATTTCAAGTGTTTAACATTAATTAAATGTTAATTGTTTCAGTTATCATTCCCACTATGATTTATATTACTGTAACTACAATCACTGCTTTGTTCATCGTTACTGTTTTCAAGTGTAAGGTAAGTTCATTCATTCAGTAATTATTTACCAAGTACCTTCTCTGTGCCAAACTAGAAAACGTAGGTCATCCCTTTTGGGACCTTCCTGCCTACTAGAGAAACAAAAATAAAATCCTGTTTCCTACACAAAGCACAATGTTACTTGCAAAAGTATTTATAAAGAAGGAGAAGAGTATAGAAGTATGGCATCTAACTCAAACTGGGGGAGGCGAGGACCAGGGTAGTTTATTTAGCAGAACATTTTGTTTAACTTGCCCAAGATTACAGAAACATTAAGTAGTGATGCTGGAATGTGAATGCGGGAAGCCTAATTTCAGGATCCCTTCTCATGATCACTACACTCAAGAGCCTCCCAATCTGTGATAAATTGACTTTATTAGAATTAAAAACTAAGTACATAACAATAAGCCCAGAGACGGGGATCAGGAATCAACTCACCTTAATGTGTCTCTTCATTAAAGTCAGAATTTAATTCCCACCAAAGAAAGTGTTTTTATCAACCTTATGCTGTATCATTCTGAATTGGATCATAATTTATGAAATGCAGGCTCATTTAAAATGACATCATTAACAATTGTTTGGCAAATGTTAAAGGAAGGTATAGAGACTTAAAATTTCTTAATCAACCTTGGGAATGTAGCATCATAAGATCATGCAAATTAATTGAATCAAAATAAGTGAGAAAATTACAGAGAGGGCTCTATCCCTCCTTGCCATTTAGATTTACATATAACATCTTTTTATATAGAAACTGCTATATGCCAGTCACTGTGCTGCACTCTTAAAATTAGTCCTCCTGATGAACTAGTGAAGTAATATTGTCCTCATTGTACTGATTAAATAAATCTACTCAGAAGAGTTAGTAATTTGTTTAAAGTCACAAAGACGGGAAATAAGTGACCCAGGATTAAAACTAGGAATATATGATTCTCAATTTGATGATAGTTAGTCTACTCCACTTAAAATTTTTCAGCACAAAACAATTTAAACATACATTGATAGAAAAAGGAGCTAGAGTGAGTCTAATTTATATTAGTACAACAGGGAGCTAGAAGCTACACAGGCTTAGTTCACATAGCTTTCTGTCTTAGTCGATCCTGAAAATCTATTTGTAATAGGGAAGAACAAATTTGACTCCACATCTGATCTGTTTCTTTTACTTTAACCTTTGTATTCTATCGCTTTTTCTTTGAGTTAAGAATATTGTCTATAGCCTGAAATATACAGGATAGCTGGTTCTCAAGGCTCTGACCTTTAAGGGTATGACACTTTTCCATTCATATAGAGATAAAAAGCTGCAGAACAGAGAATAACATTTGTCTTGTTGGAGATTTACAGGAACATCATGACCTGACCTATGTAGACAGCTGCAAGAACAAAGGATTCCAACACCAAGAAGTTTCCAACAACCAACCATGCTCCTCCCTCACCCTTGCCCTTAAAAATGCTTTGCTGAAACCCTTAGGGGAGTCCGGGGTTTTTTTTGGGCATGAGTCACCTGGTCTCCTTGCATGGGACTTCAACAAACCTTTTTCTGCTCCAAACTCTGATGTTTTGGTCTTGTTTGGCCTCACTGTGCGTCAGGCACACAGACTTGCGTTCAGTAGCATAGTGGCCATTTCTTATTATTTCTTCTTACAGTACTTCTTATATCTTCAAGAGAAAGGTACTGGACTATGAATAAAAGTATTTTGATTCCTGAACAGGCATTCACTGAATTTAGATTCAGCTAGCCAACATTCACTGAGCATCTATTATATGCTGGCACTAACAATACTAGAGAATTTTCCATGCATGCTGTCATTCTGGCCATGTAACCACCTTGCCATGTATTAACGGTATTGATTTGTTCATACATTAAATTTATCAATTTACTGGCTGATTTACTACAGACAGGTTGCCTAGTGTTCTGGATTCAAGAGTGTCTCTATGTCTCTTTGTCTCTGTCTCTCATCTCATTCTCCTCTCTCTGTGTCTCTTTGTCTCTGTCTCTCTATTTCTCCTCTTTTACTTAGTTTTATTTTTTAACCAAATTAATCTTTGAAGTCTGCCCCAAGGACTCGCCTTAACATGAAGTGAACCCAGAAGAAATCATAGCGAGAGATGGAAAAAGACAAAAGTTGAGTCCTGATGTTTTTGCCTGAGCTGTTGTACTCACTCGTCTATTCCTAGACATTCTGAGTAACCACAGCCTTGGCAAACAATTGTTTTCTGTCTGGAAGAATACAGCAGGAGATGCCTAAATCTAATGTCCCACTGCAGTTTGCATCCTGATTCTACCTGGGAATCCAGGAAACACATCAGTGACGTGGATAGTGGAGGGGAGGCTGGACATGTTAGAGTTTGATGTATCTGGCTATATCTTAAAGAAAAGTCAGGTGGTTGGACCTATAGTCTGTCATACAGAGTGAAGTAAGTCAGAAAGAGAAAGACAAATACCGTATGCTAACACATAAATATGGAATCTAAGAAAAAAAAATGTCATGAAGAACCTAGGGGTAAGACGGGAATAAAGACACAGACCTACTAGAGCATGGACTTGAAGATACGGGGAGGTGGAAGGATAAGCTGGGACATAGTGAGAGAGAGGCATGGACATAAGTACACTACCAAACGTAAAACAGATAGCTAGTGGGAAGCAGCCGCACAGCACAGGGAGATCAGCTCGGTGCTTTGTGACCACCTAGAGGGGTGGGATAGGGAGGGTGGGAGGGAGGGAGATGCAAGAAGGAAGAGATATGGGGGTATCTGTATAACTGATTCACTTTGTTATAAAGCAGAAACTAACACACCATTGTAAAGCAATTATACTCCAATAAAGATGTTAAAAAAAAAAAAAAAAAAACTCAGGTAGGATTTGTAGGAGCCTGATCCCATCACCTCCAACTCTTCCTACCCTCTTTCACACACACAAACGCCAGTAGCTCTAAATCCCACCCCCGCCCAGCCTCCTGCTCCTACTGGATGCCTAGTCATATCTTATAGTCTCTGACTTTTTAAAGTTGCTTTTGGAATTTACAATAATCAAAAGAACACTGGGACTCTTGTCTACAGTGTGCCTCTTCTCAGGCTCTTAGGACAAAACGGGATGATTTCTTCCATAGGAAGATTAGTGAGAAAGTAGAAAAGAATTATAGCCCTAGACTCTGTTCTTAAATTTCACCATAAATCACTATTTAGCTCAAGTTAGGGATTTTTTTTTTCTTGTTTGGAGAATTTATTTACGCATTTTTTAGTGATTTGGGTGGGAGGTCGTGACTCCATCGAAAAGTTACTCACTCATTATCTACATTTATTTGCATACGTTATTTACTTACATGAAGCTTCTTTACTAGGATATCAGTGTCAAGGGAGCAAGGACCCCTTCTGTTCTGGTTGCCACTCAATAAAACAGATAGAGAGCTAGACACTTGCTTTTGTAGTCATTAGAAAATATTTTTAAAAAAATTATGCATTAAATAGTAGCAACTAAATCAAGTCCTTTCTATCACTAAAATTCTGTATTATTTTACTTATATCTTTGTTAATAAACAACCCCTCGTTTCCTTCATTTTATATTTGTAAAATTATCCTGATATACTAGGCTTTTTGCTGCCTATGTTACCGGATAACTCAGTGCAGGACTTTCCTTCCAGTCATATTTGATTAATTTGTTCTAGGAATAGAGCACAGATCTCATGCTTGATCATCCCTGTGATGACTGACTATGCTGCTTTTTTGAAAGAAGCCCTGGCAGAGAAGATCATCACAAAATGACTTCAAGAGTGTGACACATTGAAAGAAGGCTCTCAGAGAGGGCTGTGGCATTTGTAATGAGATGAAATGGCTGTCGACAAACTTACAAATCTTTTTGGGAAGTTCTGACATTGGTTTGTTTCATTCAGCTGATGCTGCCTGTCAGCACCCTCGATAGCTGCACAATAAGAACAAAAGGTCCTCTGCTCAGGGCAGCGGCAGCACTGAAGATGCAGCTCAGGAGGAGTGTCGTCTGAAATGACAGCCTTCTGGTTGGTGGGAAGCCTTGGAGCTGCTGTGGTATCTCAGTCAGTAACCAGAGTCTTTCTCTTCATGTCAGTTTCCAGCCTGACCTCAGGTTAAGCGATGTATCAGGATGACCCTTATGACTAATGGATACAGTCAATCAAATGCTGTGAAACCCTTCCCAATAGAACCAAAGGTACCTGGCTCAGAAAGGGTGGTTGCAAATAAAGCCAGCCACCCAGATGACTACTCCAGCTCTCAATAAATAGCCATGCATTGAGAATTTCCTGGCAGTATACTTTTTCCTCAAAACAACTCTGTGAGACAAGACAAATAGGTACAATTAGTACCATTTTATAAGTAAGTCCATCCAGATTGAGAAAGACCGAATAGGTTGCCCAAGGCTGAAAAGCTAGCCATTGGTTAACAGTGACTTGAACACAGGCTTCTTGCTTCTAGGTCCACAGTGATGTAGATTTGCCAAAGACAGGTCAAAAGCACTGACCGAAAGAGCCAAGCTTCAAATGCAATCTGGCTCCCCGTGTCCTACCAGAGATTTCATATTTAAGTGCCCAGAATCCATGTAATTCTCAGTTGGTTATACTCACACTTACTCATCAAAGACAATATACAAAACACTGGCTTGATGATTATGCATACTTCCTATTTATTCAGTCTTCACAACAGCCCTATTGGTTCCTATTACCCAT
Organism: Platanista minor; assembly: GCA_004363435.1. NCBI lineage: Eukaryota > Metazoa > Chordata > Mammalia > Artiodactyla > Platanistidae > Platanista > Platanista minor. The sequence goes on from RJWK010013744.1 coordinate 7,171, forward strand.
ATTTACCAAATGAGGCAACTGGAATTCAGAAAAAAAACAGATGAGATTACATAGTAAGAAATGTTAGAAGTGGGCCTTGAACTCTTGTATTTTGACATTGTTCAGGATGATCCTCTCTACACCAATATTTCCAAAACCTGGACATATGAACATATTCTCAGGGTCACAAAAGTTCTAATTTTCAATGGCTTTTAAAAAATAAAATATTAAGAAAAATATTATTAGGAAATATTCTGGATCACTTGAATGATGACTTAAATAAGTAAGTGCTGCCACATACTTTGGGGACCAACTTTTGAGTTTCTGTTTCCAGGCTTGTAGGAAATCGACCACTCAATGTGCTAGTTATTCTTTTGTGTAACATTCCTTAAACTGGGAATTCAGGAGTTGTTGAATAGCACTCTGTCTGCTCCTCTAAATTCAGTTCATTTCAATTTGGCTCCAATTAACACAAATCTGCTTTGTAGGATTAGATGCAAGGCTTTAGGATAAGTACTGTGCAAACAGGAGACGGTCAGACTTTTTCCTGTTCTCAGAGACCATCTCAATAGTCTGAGGGTAGGAGGGCCATGAAATAGGACAAGAATTCAGGTAAGACTCTCACTTTCAAGGCAGAATGTCAAAGCTGTCTATTGTCATTTGTCATCTAAAGAATTTGACACTTTAAAATCAATGACATAGGTTACACATACAAAAATGTTTACCAGAATTGCTGGCACACAGGCAACCAGACAAAAAGAATATATACTGTAAGATTCTGCTTATATGAAATTCTAGAAAAAGCAAACTAATCTATAGTGACAGTAAGCAGGTCTGTCTGGTTACCAGGTAGTCTGGTTATGAGAGGACACAGGGAGGGGTTAGAAGGAGAGAAAACAAAGAGACGAGGAAATTTTGGGGGGTGATGAGATCATTCACCATCTTGACCGTGATAATGATTTCAAAATTTATACATATGTCAAAACTTATCTGATTGTACATTTTCAATACATGTGTGGTTTGTTGTATATAAATTATATATTTATAAAATTATTTAAAAATAAATTACTTGTTGATTTTTGAAATTTGATCCATATTATATATAAGCATTTCAAATTTCTAGCCAATTATATATGCATTAAATGGGTTAGAAAAGAATTAGAAAATTATATGTCTCTCAGCTGGCCCCTTGAATTCAGCTTATAATTACTGGGGACCTGTGTTCCAAAGCCCACCAAATCATTCCTGTCTGATGCTAGGTTTTTCTCTGCAGAGGTCTGCCAGACTGAACTTTTTGCTTTAAATTTTTTCAACTTGAGTGTAAGGTCTTTCTTTTCTCATATTTTTTTCCCAATTTAAATGGCAAACATCTCCTATTTTCATGCATATAGTTAAATATTTCTTACACATCAATTATACCTCAATTAAAAAAAATATTCCTATCTACAGTTTATATTTTACATATTTACATATCATTGTATATTTATTTGTACATATTATGTAGTCTTTGCTCATACACCCATATTCTGAGTCATAATAGTAAATATTACTTTGATCAACAAGAAAATGTGTTTATGGAAAAGTAATCAAATTCCATCATAAAGATTTTTTAAGAGACATGAGTCATCCAAATCATGCCTTCAAGCTTTCAAAATTCAAAACAGATAAAGTAATATCTAATTAAATATTTAATGAACAGTAAAACTGTGGAGGTAACTTCAATATACAAAGTGGAAATAAGATAGCAAATTATGACACACAAATCTGATAGACTTCTATGCAGCCATTAAAGTGATAATTATGAAGGCTGTAAAGCAAAATGAAATGCTAATAATAAAACAGTGAGTGACAAAGGCAGAATGCAAAATCATATCTATGCTACAATTAGGTTTTGCACAATATATATTTATGGAGCTCTTAACTCCGTGTCAAGCATTGTCCTAGGCCCTGGAGTTACAGACGTAAATAAAGCTGAGCAGTCACAGCTTTAAGGCGCTCGGTCTGGGTGGAGGGACTGACATGAAGTAAATGAGGACAGCGACCGGTCAGACCTGCTGTAATAATTATATTGAGAGCAGAAGTAGGTCAGAAGAAGAAGTAATAAAATCCGCAGAGTGAACTAGAAAAACTCTCCAGAGAAACAGACATCTGTGGGGCTCCCCTGGCACAAAAGCAGCAGTATCTGAGCTAAAAAATCCCCTTGGTATTTCTGAGAGACACAATAAACCATTTTGTTAGCAGTGACAACCACCAGGCATATCCTAGACGGCCCAGTTCTCTCTTACTTGCTCTGACTCCCACTTATCCACGTCCCAAGCCTGCAAATCTGTTGGGAGAAACGTCGTGATGCCCCCCATCATGAGGGTCTCTTATGGTCTCCTGATGCCCCCGAACTGCTGGGTCTTTAGGGGTCATTTCTGATACTCCAACATAACTTAATATTCCAGCATCCCAAAATTCTGCTTCCTGTGCAATGCTGTCAACATTGGCTTCGAGCTATCGTGACCATCTATCCTGATTTACCTAGGATAAATACCTGGGGAAATAAACGTCTGGTCTAGAGATTTTACAGAAAAGGGGTCAGCAAATTACTACCCATGGGCCAAATCTGGCCTGCTGAAAATTCTGGTACAACCTGCAAATTAAAAATGGCCTTTGGGGCTTCCCTGGTGGCGCAGCAGTTGAGAGTCCGCCTGCCTATGCAGGGGACGCAGGTTCGTGCCCCGGTCCGGGAAGATCCCACATGCCGCGGAGCGGCTGGGCCCGTGAGCCATGGCCGCTATGCCTGAGCGTCCGGAGCCTGTGCTCCGCAACGGGAAAGGCCACAACAGCAAGAGGCCCGCGTACCGCAAAAAATAATAATAATAATAAAAATTAAAAAATAAAATAAAAATGGCCTTTGCCTCTATGAATAGTTGCAAAAAATAAAAAGAACAATATTTCCTGACAAGCAATAATTGCATAGAATCACATTTTTGTGTCCACAAATAAAGTTTCATTGGAACACATCTCTGCTCACTCTTTTAAAAATTTTTATTGAGATTTAATTGCCATATAACATTGCATAAGTTTAAGGCATGCATTGTGTTGGTTTGATACATTTATATATTTCAGTGTGATTACTACCTTAGCATTAGTAAATGCCTCTATCACATTATTTATTATTTCTTTTTGTAATGAGAACAATTAAGATATAGTCTCTTAGCAACTTTAAAGCTTAAAATACAATATTGTTGACTATAATCACAATGTTGTGCATTAGATCTCCAGAACTTGTTTATCTGCTAGTTATAAATCTGTATCCTTAAACAACATTGTATATATAGTCTCTGGCTGCTTTTGCCTTACACAGGCAAAATTGAGTAGTTGTGACAGAGACCAGTGTTGCAAAGCCTAAAATATCTGGGCTTTACAGGAAAATTGGCTGATCCCTGGAGTACAGAATAGTCTGAATAGTGGTTTTGCCACTTATTTTATCTGTAACTACGTCTTTTTTTTTTTTTTTTTTTTTTTGGTAAAGCTTTATTTTAAATAAACCCTTTAACAGCAATGAGATAACAGTTTAACAGAAAAATATTAAGTGCCACATTTCTGTTTCTCAGTGAAACTGATGATGAATATGAAACTTGTACAAAATATTTGATGGTATTTACCTTCCACCTCAGGGTTGAACAGTAATAGCACTGACCACATGAACACCAAAAAAAAAAAGGTCAATCTGCCTCAGCATCTTCTTAAAATGTAAGAAGTAATTTTAACACGTTTGTGCTCCAAGATGACAATTTCACCTGTTTTGTTGTTTTTACACATCACAGCATGGAACAGGAGTTTTACTGTGGATTAAATGCCTATTGTTCTAAATTAAGTTGTTTATTTTTCTATTCCAAGTTTTTTCGTGCAGTAAAAAATAATCGTTAATATGTTGGTTCCATTAGCAGAGGAAGATCTTTGCAGACAGTTAAATGATGGTTTTAAATTGGCATCATTAGATGCCTCAAATATGATACTTGTTATTTCCAGTACTGGTTCTGTATTTTATTTTATTTTTTGTGTCCAACTCATGAAGTCAAAGTAAATCTTTTGGAAGTTCATTATGTTAAGGGTGAACGTTAATATGACATTATTATGACTGTTTTGCGAATTCTGTCCAAAATTTTAAGAAGGAAGATACAAATCAGTTGTTTTGTGGTGAAAATATAAAAACAACTTTGGTGGAGCACATTGTGTGGTAAAAGCAATGTTCTTACTAAATTAAGAAATCAACAGAGCAGATATATACTTGAAATTGACTGTGTTACGCAACCAAATAATTCCTTGTATAGTGGATAATCATGATGGTATTGAGCAGGCTCTAATAAATCTACCAGTGCAATTAAAGGTAAATTTTTCAAAATTTACAGATATATTTATAAATACAAAACTTAAATGAAGGTACTGCAAAATGTTTGCAAATGGGTGGCCTTAATTACAAAAAAGACTTGATGATGATAACACATGTTCTCTCTCATTGTTATCAAATATCAATCACATTTTTTAAATGTTTAACACTTTGTACTGCTTTCAGTACTCTGTGTAGAAATGGTACTATTTCTTCCTTAAATATTGCTGGAGGAAGTCATCAAGAGGACGTGACTGTCTGTTGACCCAAAAGTAGGACCTGGGCAATCGGAGGCTCCTCACACCTTCCTGTCTCCTTGGAACTTGCACTCTGCCCACTGTTCCCATAGTGGAAGCTGTTTTCAGGGACACAACTGTGAGAGAGCATCTGGATGGTGCATATGACTAAACCCCATTCAGGTCACCTTGTAAACTCGTAAGGTTCTGGCTGGCGGGTACGGAGATCCATTTGCCTCGCCAACAAAAACAAGCCTTGCACGTAAGCTCCTTGCTTATTCAACCTGCCACCTACCAATCTGAAGTGATCTGCCTTTCTTCTGTCTCTCCGTGATTTCAGTCTATGGGTCCAGTTTCAGATTTCATCCAGGAAGCTCCAGAGTTTGAGAACCACTAACTGTATGGTAGAATTTGCCAGAAAAACCATCTGGACCTTTCACTGTCAGAGAGGTTTCAACTACAAATTCACTGTTTTTAATAGATATAACACAAGTCAAATTATTTAGTTCTTTTTCCGTGAGATTTGGCAGTATCTTTCAAGAAATTTGTCCATTTCATAAGTTGCCAAATTATGTGTGTAATGTTTCCATAATATTTCTCTATTATACTGTTAATGTCTGTAGAGTTCTTTATTATAGTTCTGTCATTCCTGAGATTGGTAATATGGGTCTTATCTCTTTCTATATTTCTTGATCAGTCTGGCTAATGGTTTATCAATTTGATCTTTTCCAAAAACCAGTTGATTTGGAAACCATTTGATTGATTTCATTGATTTTCTCTATTGTTTTTCTTGTATTCAATTTTATGGATTTTTGTTCTGATCTTTATTATATCCCTTCTTCTGCTTGCTTTTTTAATTCACACTTCATTTTGTTTCTTAAGGTAGAAGCTTAAATGATTGAATTGTGAATTTCTTTCTTTCCTAATGTAAGAATTTAATGTTTTGAAACCCCTTGACACAATACATTAGCTACATGGTACAAATTTTGATATGTTGCACTTTCACTTTTTAAATTCAAAATATATTCTAATTTCCTGAATAATTCCACCTTTGTCCCATCAGGTTATTTCTAGGAGTGTGGTCTTCGGATTTCAAAGATGTGGCATTTTTCCAGAAATCTTTCTGTTGTTTAGTTTTACTAACCTGTTACTTTTGAGCATACATTGAATGATTCCAATTAATGAAAATAGTTTAGGTTTGCTTCATTGTCCAGAATATGTCCTTCCTTGGTGAATGTTTCAAGTGCGCTTGAAAATAATTTTATTCTGCTATTGTTGGCTGAAGTGTCCTATGAATGACAATTTGGATAATTTTGTTGATAGTTCTTAAGATAGTCTATATCTTTACTGATTTTCTGTAGACTATGGGGGGAGGGGGGTAAAATCCCAACTATAATTATGGGTTTGCCTGTTTCTTCTTGCAGTTCTACCAGTTTTTGCTTCGTGTATTTTGAATTGGATTATTTATTTATTTTAGGGGACTTGATTCTTGTATCATTATGTAAGGTTATTATTTAACAATAACAATCCTTGCTCTGGATGCTACTTTGTCTTATATTAATGTATTCACCCCAGCTTTTCTTTTTCTTTACTAGTGTTTAGTTTTTTCTTTTTCTTTTTTTTTTTTTTTTTTTTGCGGAACACGGGCCTCTCACTGTTGTGGCCTCTCCCATTGCGGAGCACAAGCTCCGGACGCGCAGGCTCAGCGGCCATGGCTCACGGGCCCAGCCACTCCGCGGCATGTGGGATCTTCCCGGACCGGGGCACGAACCCGTGTCCCCTGCATCGGCAGGTGGACTCTCAACCACTGCGCCACCAGGGAAGCCCCATCCTGTAGTTTTATTTGCTAAACCTGGCAACCCTGCTTTAGATGAATTATATCCTTTAATTCTCTCCACAACCATGAGAACTAGGTATTATTTGTTCTGTTTTACATTAAGAAACTGAACCCTAGGACATTCTAAAACTTGCCTAATAAGTAAACTGTTAATTAAATTACTGAGTCAGAAATCAAACCTGGGATTTTCTAATTCAAAATCTTTAGCTCTTAATATACTAAACTGTATCCTGTAATGTCAAAGGGTGACCTTTATGATATGATATAATATTACAGTAATATACATATAGTACTGTTCCACTGAGTGTATTTGGGTGGTGGAGAGTAGGGGAGAGACAGAGAGATAGAGAGACACTGAGAGAGAGAGAGCACACATCAGAATAGTTGAAGGTGTATGGAGCAGAAACAACACAATGCAGGTTACTGCTGGATTCAGGAGGGAGCCAATGTCTGTAGTTAAATTCAGAAAATAAATAGTGATTGCCGTCAGGGAGTAGAGAGAGCATATACTAAATAAACAAAGGGATGAAAATGAGCACCACAGGTTCAGAGAATCTCAAGATAACCGATATGAGTAGAACAGAGCAGATGGTGCCTGTGGGAAGATGTACGTATCTTCATCATTTTTGTTTCCACCACTTCTTTGGTAATATGGTTTTAGTGTATGGACTTCCAGCAATGTCAAGGTTATTTCCAACCCAGAGTTGTGGAGATGTATATTGCAAGCCTGGCTTGGTCTACTTTCCCTGGTGCCCCTCCCTTCCCCATGTATCGAGAGGGCTAAGCTAGTATGTCTCTGATGTCCATTCCACTGCTAATATGTAATGATTTACAAGATGGTAAATAATCCCAGAAACAGCCATAGGCAGTCAAAAATAGCCGCTCCAACTTAAAATGAACTTGATGATAACATTGATGGTGGAAACCTTCAAGTTTAGATGCAGTGGAAGTTTTCCTCTTGATTTAATGCTGTGCTTTAACACAATTTTTCAACTGCTTTCAACTTCTAAAAAAAGTTGACATTCAGCAGTTTTGGAGATACATATGCAGTAAGCAATCATATTGCTTTTAAATCTTTAACTGAAAAACAACTCCAAAAAATCCAATCTGATTTTACTCAAATTCTTATGGAGAATGATTCTGGTATCAGGCTAAAACCAACTCCTACACAGAATAGCAAAAATAGAGCAAGTTAGGCAGATAGGTAAAAATAAAAGTTAAAGAAAAATCTGGGAACATACATAAACAGGGTGTTCTAGCAAACGTTCTCTTGTATAACATGAATCTCCTTGTATAAATATTAACAAAATTGGGCAGGGAAGAAGATAGCTACCCTCTGAGCACAATTAGAATAAAATCCATGTTGATTTGACACAGAGAACAGGTTTTTATTTTTAATTATATATTTCAATATGGTATGAGACTTTGTGAAAGAGATAAACACCCATTTCTTTTAGGGAGATGTGTAAACAGCAAAATGGCTGTATACTTGCAGAACACCTAACAGAAGGGATCAGTAGAATCACTGGACAATATTACCTTCAGTGGCTGAGTCATTGCTCTGTGTTCACCACGTTATTTTATTTTCTAACTTAGAGACACAAAAAGACCACAACTTCTAATCCTCTTTTATATGGGTTAGGCCCAAATATTCAGGGGGTGGAGGGAGGCTTCTGTATTTTCCTTTAAAATGTTTTTGGCTGTTTCAGTATTTTACAATTTTTTAAAAATTTACTAGTTCTCCTTTTGGCTGTAACTCTTTGCACTTTGAGTGGTTTCCCAAGGGAACACAATATCAGAGCTAGTATTTTAACACTACACATAAAATATAAGAACCAGGCAGTGAAAAGTTTGATTTACCACCCTCTCTCTCCTTTATACTAAAGTTGTATATAAATTACACTGATGTACAATAGGAATTCACAAGACAATATTATTCTTCTGTTTTCAACTTTGTATGTATTTTTTTTTGCATCTTTATTGGAGTATAATTGCTTCACGATTATACTCCAATAGTTAGTTTCTGCTTTATAACAAAGTGAATCAATTATACATATACATATGTTCCCATATCTCCTCCCTCTTGCGTTTCCCTCCCTCCCACCCTCCCTATCGCACCCATCCAGGTGGTCACAAAGCACCGAGCTGATCTCCCTGTGCTATGCGGCTGCTTCCCACTAGCTATCTATTTTATGTGTGGTAGTGTATATATGTCCATGCCACTCTCTCACTTTATCACAGCTTACCCCTCCCCCTCCCCATATCCTCAAGTCCATTCTCTAAACAGTATGGAGGTTTCTTAAAAAACTACAAATAGACCTACCATACAACCCAGCAATCCCACTACTGGGCATATACCCTGAGAAAACCACAATTCAAAAAGAGTCATGTACCAAAATGTTCATTGCAGCTCTATTTACAATAGTCAGGAGAAGGAAACAACCTAAGTGTCCATCATCGGTTAAATGGATAAAGAAGATGTGGCACATATATACAATGGAGTATTACTCAGCCATAAAAAGAAACGAAATGGAATTATTTGTAGTGAGGTGGATGGACCTAGAGTCTGTCATACAGAGTGAAGTAAGTCAGAAAGAGAAAGACAAATACTGTATGCTAACACATATATATGGAATCTAAGAAAAAAAGAAATGTCGTGAAGAAACTAGGGGCAAGACGGGAATAAAGACACAGACCTACTAGAGAATGTATGTATTTTTAAAGAGAAAAAAAAACACTTTTATATCTACCCACCTATCTACTCTTTGGAGGACTCTGGATTCCTTCTGACGATTTGAGATTCTCTCTGGTATCGTCTTTCATCAGCCTGAAAAACTTTCTTTAATATTTCAAACAGTGTAGGTTTGCTGGTAGCAAACTCCCTGTTTTTCACTTATCAGTAATGTCTTTATCTTGCCTTTATTATAAAAGAATATTGACACAACATTTTTTTCACTGAGATAATTTTTTTATTTGTCATTTAGACTTGTGCTTTCAGTCTCTTCTAATCTCCTTGGCGTGAGAAGTTGACAAACTTTCATAACGGTCTTCTTCTGTATGAGATGATTCACTTTTCTCTCGATTCTTTTAAAATGTAACCCTGGTTTCTAACAATATGGCTATGTTATTCTAGCTTTGAATATAACTTCCTTAGGGTTCACTAAACTGCTTGAATCTTTATATATTTTACTAATTTGGGGAAATTTGAGAGCATTAGTTCTTCAAAAATATTTTGTCTTATCCATTCTTACCTCCTTTCTTTCTGGGGCTCCAATTACATGTCTGTTAGACTTTTCATATTGTTCTACACATAACTGAGACTTTTAAAAATGTAATATTTGTTCTCAGTTCCTCCAGTTGAATAGTGGATCTATCTTCAAATTTTCTGATTCTTTCTTCTTTCATTTTCAATCTACTGGTAACCCCATGCAAATATGTATGTTTTCTTCTATTTTTTAAAAAAATTTCAGATATTGCATTTTTTATTTTTAAAAATCCCATTTAATTATCTTTATAGTTTTCATTTTTCTGCTAATATTTATTACTTATTCATTCACATCATTTTTTTTTTATTATTCTTGAGCATAGTTATAATAGCTGTTTTAAAATCATCATCTGCGAGTTCCATCATCCAAGTCACTTCAGGGTTGATCTTTATGTGTCTGGGTTTTGTATTTTATTTATTTTTTATATAGCAGGTTCTTATTATTTATCTATTTTATACATATTAGTGTATATATGTCAATCCCAATCTCCCAATTCACCCCCCGCCCCCACCACCCTGCCACTTTCCCCACTTGGTGTCCATATGTTTGTTCTCTACATCTGTGTCTCTATTTCTGCCTTGCAAACCGGTTCATCTGTACCATTTTTCTAGATTCCACATATATGCGTTAATAAACGATATTTGTTTTTCTCTTTCTGACTTACTTCACTCTGTATGACAAGATCTTTATTTCTTATCTTGTCACTTATGCCCATGTCACGTGCGTTTCTGTTGTTTTTTAAATATAGCTAATAATTTGGATAATTTTAAATTGTATTCTGGACTTTGTGAATGATACACATATTTTAGAGATTTCCTTAGTTTCATCTCAACAATACTACTTTTTATTTTTGTTTTGTTTTGTTTCTTTCTTTAGCATACAGTTAATTAGGCTAAACTCAAATTCCAATGTCTCTACTACTACAGTGAGCAGTGGCTGAAATATTTATTTTAACTTTAGCTGGGATGCTTGGAGTCTGTCAAACTCATCAGTAGTGCAAGAGTCAGCAAAAGATTTGGGCAGAGATTGTGTGTGGAATTTAAAGCATTATCTGTCTAACTCATTTCTGCCATATTTCCACATACTAGCTGTGTAGTTGTCTGGAACCCTGCCCTCTGGTGTTTAAAAAAAACAAAGACTTTAAATTTCTCTCCAAGTTCTAGGTAGCCCTCATGCCCTCAATATAGACTACTGTCAGTCCAAAGTTATAAAAATACCTGCCCCCTTCCCAAGTTAAAGTCCTCCTATAGTTTCTGCTTATTTGTGTCATTGCCCAGTGAGTTATTGCTTGTTATTTTAGTTATTATTAGCTCTTATTTTCTGTTTCAAGAGTGTATAGTTACCTGCAGGATAATTAAACCACTACAAGATACTTCACCTTTACCAGATGTAAAACCTGTATCTCAATGTGGTTTTAATTTGCATTTTCTTAATATTAGAAAAAACCCAGTTTTTTATGTTCAACAGGAAATTTATTTATTCTTCTGTGAACTATCTGTTCCTACATTATTCACTTTTCTACATGGTGGTAGGAGTTATTTATTAGTGAGGCAGTCCTGAATTTACCAAACTTATTTTTTTATTTTTACTTGTTTCAGGATTTCGAATCACAGGCATTTAACAAATATAAATTAAATGAATGAATGCATGGGTAAATAAATTGATCCAATGTATAATATAAATTTTTAAGTTAAAAGAGATATCTTAGTTTCACAGGACAGTTACTAGACCTTTAGAGTTAGTAGACATCTTTAATCTTTACAATAAAATTCAACACAATTTATTGTTGAACTGGAATTCTGGTTTTCTAGCCAAATATAAGAACATTATCATATCCTAGAATTGATAACATGGTGGTAAATTGAAATTGAGGCTTTGACTTTGTACTTGGCCATGAATACACTGCTTAGCATTTTTCTTGTATGTGTTTGCATCTCATTTTCTGATTTCTTAGAGTGGGGATCTTGGAGGAAAAAAACTTATTAACTTCTATAATAACGAGTCCACAATATGAAACAAAATATACATTCAGTAATAATTTAGCAGTCAAGACTTTGTCCTTTCTTCTAGATTTGTTTTCATAATTATGCTTTCATCATTTCTAATGAGCTGTCAATTACATATGCAAATTAAATGGAGCAGAAATTAAAGAATTTCTACATTAGTATCATAAAAACTGTGTCATGATTTTATGAGATGGATGTGATTCATGCAAACTATTAACAAGGCTCTCATACCTGGGGTTGTTCTTTATTTTTATCAACTATGTATACCAGCTTTCAAGGGAAATTTTATAAATAGAATTGTAAATCTATTAGAAATTTGGAAACTGCCCAATTTTGTCTTTTATAGAGCCACACAACTGCAGCCATCATTAGGCTGCTAAGCATCCTAAAATATGGTGTTGTGGTTACTGTTCATAAGCTGAGTATTGAATATTTGTCCTCTCCCCATTCCTAATGTGTCAAACCATAATGCTATGGGCTTCACCCTTCACCCTGTGACTAGCCTTCCATATCGCTGAAGTGATTTGCCTCCCACCTCTCTCCCAAGCTATTCCTGACCCAAGCTAGTTAAGCCACACTTTAGATGGCGTTCTCAAATTCCTCTAGATCTGCTGGAAGGATCCATTTAATTCAGTCGATTTATTTCATTTTACAGGTAAAGAAATAGGACTGATCCTGTTAATGGAGTACATGGAGATCAAACAGCTAGCATGGGACTTGATTCCAGCTGTCTTTCCTTGTAATTCAGGATACTTATATGGTACAGATGTGCCACTTAAGTTATATTAGACTTGATTACACAAAAGGTATACTCTAGCTTCTAAGCTTATTTACATCCTCAAGGAGTTTAGACTATGAATAAAACAGCTCAAAAAAATAACTGTAATAAAGTGTGGAATATATTTCTTAAAGCAGTGATTTCTACCTATGTGCTAAGGGAAACATTAACTTTAATTTTTCTAAACTCTATCACAAAAGTTGACAAATGTGTAACTTAATCTTCTTTGTGTCTAAAGGTAGGCAATTTTAATGCTGTGCAAAACAAAATCAGATGACTTGTGGAGGTTACCTTGTTCTTAAGTGCTATGTAGTAGAGATGGTGACAGCTTGCTGTTAGAGGTAAGAGGTTTAGTGTAACGTCTAACCAGAGCCAAAGAATGATTTGTGTCATAAAAGGGAGCACTATCAAGGCAGTAAAGAGGTCTGCTGAAAGATCAAACCAACACTAAGGAGTTAACTATCCAACAGTGTGTGCATCACTGTGCATGAGCGAACTATAGGTACCGGGAGACGTTTTTGTACTTAGTTAGTAATTACATTTTAACAACTTTACTGAGATATCTTTGGCATATAAAAGTTTTATATATTCGGGGGCTTCCCTG
>RJWK010013744.1:20354-38714 GCA_004363435.1 Platanista minor
TGGTGGCGCAAAGGATGAAAGTCTGCCTGCCGATGCAGGGGACGTGGGTTCGTGCCCCGGTCTAGGAAGATCCCACATGCCACGGAGCGGCTGGGCCCGTGAGCCATGGCCACTGAGCCCGCGCATCCGGAGCCTGTGCTCCGCGATGGGGGGGGCCACAAAAGCGGGAGGCCCGCGTAACAAAAAAAAAAAAAAAAAAAAAGAAAAGATTTATATATTCAAAGTGTACAACTTCATGTTTTGATATATGTATACATTGTGAAAAGAGCACCACAGTCTAGCTCAGTAACATATTCAACACCTCTACATAGTTACCCGTTGTGTGTGTTGTGTGTGTGTGTGTGTGTGTGTGTGCGTTGAGTAAATTCAATTTAAGATCTATCCTCTTAAACACATTTCAAAGATACAACTCAGCAATGTTAACTATTGTGATCATGCTATACATTAGATGTCCAGAACTCACTCATCTTGTATAAGTGAAACTTTGAACCCTTTGACCAACATTTCCTCAGTTCCTTCTCTCCCATCACTATCCCTGGAAACTGCCAATCTACTCTTGGCTACCATGAGTTTCACTTTTAGATTTCACATATAAGTGAGATCATGCAGTATTTGTCTTTCTTTGTTTGGTCTATTTCACTTAGCTTAGCATGGATGTCCTCCAGTTTCATCCGTGTTTTTGTAAACGACAGCATTTCCTTCCTTTTTTAAGGTGAATTTCACACATATACATATATGTGTGTGTGTGTATATATATATATATATACACATATATGCATATATATATGTCAAATACACATATATCATATACATATATGAGTTTTTTATCCAGTCATCTGTTGATGGACATTCAAAGTTTTTCCATATTTTGTCTATTGTGAATAATGCCACAGTTAACACAGGAGTTCAGATAACTCTTCAAGATGCATATTTTAATTTCCTTTGGATATATACCCAGAAGTGGGATTGCTGGATCATATGGTAATTCTGTTTTTAAATTTTTGAGGAACCTCCATACTGTTTTGAGCTTTTGCTAGAGATAAAATTGAATCTGTAGAATACTTTATGTAGTATAGATATTTTAATAATATTAATTCTTCCAACCCATGAACTCAGGATGTCTTTGCATTTATCTGTCTTCTTTAATTTCCTTCATCAAAGTTTTATAGTTTTCAGTATATGTCTTTTTACCTCTTTAAGTTTTTTCCTAAGTATTTTATTATTTTTGATGCTATTCTAAATGGGATTGTTTTCTTAACTTTCTTTTTGGATAAATCATTGTTAGTGCATAGAAACACCACTGAAAGATTAGAGCAGAAATAAAACAAATAGAGAATAGAAAAACAATAAGTAAATCACAAAATTAATTGTGTTTTTTTAAATGGTAAGGAACACTGACAAACCCTTAGCTAGACTAGAAAAAAAGAGAGAGACGATTCAAAGAAATAAAATAAGAAATGAAAGAGACATTACAACAACTACCTCAGAAATAAAAAAGGATCATAAGGAACTATCATGGACAACTATATGCCAACAAATTGGATAACCTAGAAGAAATGCATAAATTCCTAGAAATGTACAACTTACCAAAACTGAATCAAGAAGAAATAGAAAGCCTAAGCAGACCAATAACAAATAAGGAGATGAATCATAATCAAAATCTGCCCAACCAAGGAAAGGTTGGAACCAGCTGGTTTCACAAGTGGATTCTACCAAGTATTCAATGAAGAATTAATACTAAATATAACTTAAAACCTTCCATAAAATAGAAAAGGGAACATGTTCAAAGTCATTTCATGAGGCCAACATCACCCTGATACCAAAGCCATGCAAAGTTATCACAAGTAAAGAAAACTGCAGGCCAATATCCATAATGGACATAGATGAAAAAGTCTTCAATAAAATGCTGGCAAGCCAAATTCAACAGCACATACAAGGATTATACACCATAAGTAAGTGAGATTTAATCCAAGGATACAATTTTGGTTCAACATACACAGATAAGTCAACGTGATATGCCACATTAGCAGATTAAAGATAAAAACTAGTTGATCATCTCAATAGCAGCAGAAAAATCATGTGAGAAAGTACAGCATCCATTCATGATTAAAAACTCTCAACAAAATAAGTATATAAAAAACTTACTTCAATACAATAGAGGTCATATATGGAAAGCCCACAGCTAAAGCCATAATTAATGGGAAAAACAAACAAACAAACAGAGAACATTTATTCTAAGATTTGGTTCAAAGCAGGCATGCACACTCTCATCACTTTTGTTTTTTGACATAGTACTGGAAGTTCTAGCCAGAGCAATTATACAAGAAAAACAAATAAAAAACATTCAAATCTGAAAGGAAGCAGTAAAATTACTCTGTTTACAGATGACATGATAATAGATGTAGAAAATCCTAAAGACTCAACAAAAAAACCTGTTAGAACTAATATATGAACTCAGTAATTGCACATTAAATAATGTTAATTTGATTCCTCTAGTTACTTCAAAAGTGTTACCTAAGATTGTACAATCTTAATGTGTGCCACAAACAAACGTCTAGGAATCATTATTATGCAATATGCTACATAGTCTTATTTCTGGGAAAATCCAGCATAATTCCATATGTGGTTTGATTATTAGAGGTGAGTGAGGATGAAACCATGCAGAGATGTTATGGAATGAAATGTTAAAAGAAGGACAGATCAGCATGAGCACAGCATAAGTGGGGAACACTCAAGTTGGGATGGATCAAAGACATAGACTTTACAATAGCAGGTGCAGGTGGTGTAGGACCTATGATAAGGTGCCCACCTGGGAGTTTGGACTTTGGGAGTTTATCTTGATAGTAACTGAAATTCTCAGAGATTTAGAACAGATAAGTCAGTTGCATGTAGATGTCTGGGTTTTCCAGCACTATTTGTTGAAAATATTATTTTTGTACCATTATATTCTTTTTGGTCCTTTATCAAACATCAGTGGACTATATTTACGTGAGTCTACTTCTGGGCTCTCAGTTCTACTGCTTTGATCTATTTGTCTGTTCTTTCACCAATACCATACTGTCTTGATTACTGTATATTTTTAGTAAATTTTTAGATCTGGTAGTGTCTAGCCTCCAACTTTGTTTTTCCCCTTAAATATTTTGTTGGCTATTCTGGGTCTTTTGTTTTTGCTATAAACTTTAGAATCAATTTGCTGATATCCATAAAATAACTTCTTGGGATTTTGATGAGCATCACACTGAATCAACAGATCAGTTTGGAAGGAAATGAAATCTTGGAAATCTTGAGTCTTCCTACCCACGAATATGGAATATACATCCATTAATTTAGTTCTTATTTGATTTGCTCATCAGAGTTTTATAGTTTTCCTCATATAGATTTATATCCAAGCATTTCACTTTGTGGGGTGCTAATATAAATGGTAGTGTGGTTTTAATTTCAAATTTCACTTGTTCACTGCTGGTATATGGGAGAGCAATTGACTTTTATACATTAACTTTGTATCGTGTGATAATCACTTATTAGTCCCAGAAGTTTGTTTGCCGATTACAGTTGACCCTGAACAACACAAGGGTTAATTCATGTTTAACTTAAAGTAGGCCCTCTTTTTTCATGGTTCCTCAACATGTTCAGATTCAATTAGTGCTGCAGTATTTACTATTTTTTAAACTTAAAAAAAAAATTATGTTATTTATTTATTTTTGGCTGCTTTGGGTCTTCGTTGCTGCACACAGGCTTTCTCCAGTTGCGGTGAGTGGGGTAGTTGCGGCGAGTGGGGGCTACTCTTCGTTGTGGTGCGTGGGCTTCTCATTGTGGTGTCGTCTCTTATTGTGGAGCACAGGCTCTAGGCTTCAGTAGTTGTGGCATGTGGGCTCAGTAGTTGTGGTGCAAGGGCTTAGTTGCTCCACGGCATGTGGGATCTTCCTGGACCAGGGCTCTAACCTGTGTCCCCTGCATTGGCAGGCAGATTCTTAACCACTGCACCACCAGGAAAGCCCAGTATTTTCTACTGAAAAATATCTGAATATAAGTGGACCTGCAGAGTTCAAACCCACACTGTTCAAATCAACTGCATTTTGAAATTTCTACATAGAAGATCATGTCATCTATGAACAAAATAGTCTTATTTCTTTCTTACCAATATATACTTTTATTTATTTTTCTTGTCATATTGTGTTAGTTAGATCTTCCATTACAGAGTTAAAAAGGAGAGGTGAGAGGGGCATCCTCACTTTGTTCCTGACCTTAGTGAGAAAATTTTGAGTTTCTCACCATTAAGTGTGATGTTAGCTCTAGGTTTTTTGTAGATATTTTTATCTTCTTATCTAACCTAGTTAGATTTTGATGCTAACAAGAACATAGTAAATTGAATATTTTTAGAGGGTGTAAGATAGGATTGGTTAAAAAGACATAATGAGTCTGGTTTGCGATATACTAATTTTACATATCTGCAATATACAATGAAATTGTCTACCATGGTGTTGGGTTTGTTAATTGGGAGTTCAACAGACAATTTAGGGCTAAGTGTAGAAATATAAGAGTCTTTTTAATAATAAAACTACTAGTTTGACAGTCTTGCCTGGAGAGAAACCTGACAAAAAGGCTTGTCTACTTTAAGGTTAAATTTCAAAGAATCTTTAAATCCTACCCATTCCAGACAAGTCTAAATAGATTTTGATAGACCATTACTTCACCTCTATGCAGAAATCAAAATGTAAACAAAACAGGAGAGAATGGTTCAAGATGGTGGAATAGAAGGACATGCTCTCACTCCCTCTTGCAAGAACACTGGAATCACAACTAACTGCTGAACAATCATCAACAGGAAGACACTGGAACTCACCAAAAAAGATACCCCACATCCAAAGACAAAGGAGAAGCCACAGTGAGATGGTAGGAGGGGCACAATCACAATAAAATCAAATCCCATAACTGCTGGGGGGGGGTGACCCACACACTGGAGAACACTGATACCACAGAAGTCCAACCACTGGAGTGAAGGTTTGATCCCCACGTCAGGCTTCCGAGCCTGGGGGTCTGGCAACAGGAGGAGGAATTCCTAGAGAATCAGACTTTGAAGGCTAGCGGGATTGGATTGCAGGACTTCGACAGGACTCGGGGAAACAGAGACTCCACTCTTGGAGGGCACATACAAAGTAGTGTTCACATCAGGACCCAGGGAAAGGAGCAGTGACCTGACAGAGACTGAACCAGACCTACCTGCTAGTGTTGGGGGGTCTCCTGCAGAGGCGGGGGTGGCTCTGTCTCACTATGAGGACAAGGACACTGGCGGCAGAAGTTCTGGGAAGTACTCCTTGGAATGAGCCCTCCCAGAGTCCGCCATTAGCCCCACCAAAGAGCCCAGGTAGGCTCCAGTGTTGGGTTGCCTCAGGCCAAACAACCAACAGGGAGGGGACCCAGCCCCACCCATCAGCAGACAAGTGGATGGAAGTTTAACTGAGCTCTTCCCACTAGAGCAACAGTCAGCTCTACCCACCACCAGCCCCTCCCATCAGGAAACTTGCACAAGCCCCTTAGATAGCCTCATTCACCAGAGGGCAGACAGCAGAAGCAAGAAGAACTACAATCCTGCAGCCTGTAGAACAAAAACCACATTCATAGAAATATAGACAAGATGAAAAGGCAGAGGGCTATGTACCAGATGAAGGAACAAGATAGAACCCCAGAAAAACAACTAAATGAAGTGGAGATAGGCAACCTTCCAGAAAAAGAATTCAGAATAATTGTAGTGAAGATGATCCAGGACCTCGGAAAAAGAATGGAGGCAAAGATCGAGAAGATGCAAGAAATGTTTAACAAAGACTTCGAAGAAATAAAGAACAAACAGAGATGAACAATACAATAACTGAAATGAAAACTACACTAGAAGGAACCAATAGCAGAATAACTGAGGCAGAAGAACGGATAAGTGACCTGGAAGACAGAATGGTGGAATTCACTGCTGTGGAACAGAACAAAGAAAAAGAATGAAAAGAAAGGAAGACGGCGTAAGAGACCTCTGGGACAGCATTAAACGCAACAACATTGGCACTGTAGAGGTCCCAGAAGGAGAAGAGAGAGAGAAAGGACCTGAGAAAATATTTGAAGAGATTATAGCCGAAAACTTCCCTAACATGGGAAAGGAAATAGCCACCCAAGTCCAGGAAGCGCAGAGAGTCCCATACAGGATAAACCCAAGGAGAAACACGCCAAGACACACAGTAATCAAATTGGCAAAAATTAAAGATAAAGAAAAATTATTGAAAGCAGCAAGGGAAAAACGACAAATAACATACAAGGGAACTCCCATAAGGTTAACAGCTGATTTCTCAGCAGAAATTCTACAAGCCAGAAGGGAGTGTCATGATATACTTAAAGTGATGAAAGGGAAAAACCTACAACCAAGATTACTATACCCAGCAAAGATCTCATTCAGATTCAATGGAGAAATCAAAAGCTTTACAGACAAGCAAAAGCAGAGAATTCAGCACCACCAAACGAGCTCTACGACAAATGCTAAAGGAACTTCTCTAAGTGGGAAATATAAGAGAAGAAAAGGACCTACAAAAATAAAGCAAAAACGATTAAGAAAATGGTAATAGGAACATACATATCGATAATTACCTTAAAAGTGAAAGGACTAAATGCTCAAACCAAAAGACCCAGGCTTGCTGAATGGATAAAAAAACAAGACCTACATATATGCTGTCTACAAGAGATCCACTACAGACCTAGGGACACATTCAGACTGAAAGTGAGGGAATGGAAATTTAAAAAAAGCTCGCATAGCAATACTCATATAAGATAAAATAGACTTGAAAATAAAGAATGTTACAAGAGACAGGGAAGGACACTACATAATGATCAAGGGATCAATCCAAGAAGCAGATATAACAACTGTAAATATTTATGCACCCAACATAGGAGCACCTCAATACATAAGTCAACTGCTAACAGCTATAAAAGAGAAAATCGACAGTGACACAATAATAGTGGGGGACTTTAACACCTCACTTACACCAACGGAGAGATCATCCAAACAGAAAATTAATAAGGAAACACAAGCTTTAAATAACACAATAGACCAGTTAGATTTAATTGATATTTATAGGACATTCCATCCAAAAACAGCAGATTACACACTTTCTTCTCAAGTGCACATGGAACATTCTCCAGGGTAGATCACATCTTGGGTCACAAGTCAAGCCTCAGTAAATTTAAGAAAATTGAAATCATATCAAGCATCCTTTCTGACCACAATGCTATGAGATTAGAAATCAGTTACAGGGGAAAAAACGTAAAAACCACAAACACATGGAGGCTAAACAATTCATTACTAAATAACTAAGCGATCATTGAAGAAATCCAGGAGGAAATCAAAAAATACCTAGAGACAAATGACAGTGAAAACATGACAATCCGAAACCTATGGGATGCAGCAAAAGCAGTTCTAACAGGGAATGTTATAGCAATACAATCCTACCTCAAGAAACAAGAAAAATCTCAAATACACAATCTAAACTTACACCTAAAGGAACTAGAGAAAGAAGAACAAACAAAACCCAAAATTAGCAGAAGGAAAGAAATCATAAAGATCTGATCAGAAAAAAATGAAATAGAAACAAAGAAAACAATAGCAAAGATCAAGAAAACTAAAAGCTGGTTCTTTGAGAAGATAAACAAAATTGATAAACCATTAGCCAGACTCAAGAAAAAGAGGGAGAGGACTCAAATCAATAAAATTAGGAACGAAAAAGGAGAAGTTACAACAGACACCACAGAAATACAAAGCATCCTAAGAAACTACCACAAGCAACTCTATGCCAATAAAATGGACAACCTGGAAGAAATGGACAAATTCTTAGAAAGGTATAACCTCCCAAGTTTGAACCAGGAAGAAATAGAAAATATGAACAGACCAATCACAAGTAATGAAATTGAAACTGTGATTAAAAATCTTCCAACAAACAAAAGTCCAGGACCAGATGGCTTCACAGGTGAATTCTATCAAACATTTAGAGAAGAGCTAACACCTATCCTTCTCAAACTCTTCCAAAAACTTGCAGAGGAAGGAACACTCTTAAACTCATTCTATGAGGCCACCATCACACTGGTACCAAAACCACACAAAGATAATACAAAAAAAGAAAATTACAGGCCAATATCACTGATGAATATAGATGCAAATATTCTCAAGGAAATACTAGCAAACAGAATCCAACAACATATTAAAAGGATCGTACACCATGATCAAGTGGGATTTACCCAGGGATCCAGGATTCTTCAGTATATGCAAATCAATCAATGGGATACACCATATTAGCAAAGAGAAGAAGAAAAACCATATGAACATCTCAATAGATGCAGAAAAATCTTGTGACAAAATTCAACACCCATTAATGATAAAAACTCTCCAGAAAGTGGGCATAGAGGGAACCTACCTCAACGTAATAAAGGCCATATATGACAAACCTACAGCAAACATCATTATCAATGGTGAAAATCTGAAAGTATTTCCTCTACGACGAGGAACAAGACAAGGATGTCCACTCTCACCACTATTATTCAACATAGTTTTGGAAGTCCTAGCCATGGCAATCAGGGAAGAAAAAGAAATAAAAGGAATAAAAATTGGAAAAGAAGAAGTAAAGCTGTCACTGTTTGCAGATGACATGATACTATACATAGAGGATCCTAAGGATGTCACCAGAAAACTACTAGAGCTAATCAATGAATCTGGTAAAGTTGCAGGACACAACATTGATGCACAGAAATCTCTTGCATTCCTATACACTAATGACGAAAAATCTGAAAGAGAATTTAAGGAGACACTCCCATTTACCACTGCAACAAAAAGAATAAAATACCTAGGAATGAACCTACCTAGGGTGACAAAACACCTGTATGCAGAAAACTATAAGACAATGATGAAAGCAATTAAAGATGATACCAACAGATGGAGAGATATACCATGTTCTTGGATTGGAAGAATCAATATTGTGAACATGACTCTACTACCCAAAGCAATCTACAGATTCAGTGAAATCCTTATCAAATTACCAGTGGCATTTTTTACGGAACTAGAACAAAAAATCTTAAAATTTGTTTGGAGACACAAAAGTCCCCGAATAGCCAAAGCAGTCTTGAGGGAAACAAACGAAGCTGGAGGAATCAGACTCCCTGATTTCAGACTATACTACAAAGCTACAGTAATCAAGACAATATGGTACTGGCACAAAAACAGAAATACAGATCAGTGGCACAGGATAGAAAGCCCAGACATAAACCCACGCACCTATGGTCAACTAATCTATAACAAAGGAGGCAAGGATATACAATGGAGAGAAGACAGTCTCTTCAATAAGTGATGCTAGGAAAACTAGACAGCAACATGTAAAAGAATGAAATTAGAACACTCCCTAACACCATACACAAAATTAAGCTCAAAATGGATTAAAGACCTAAATGTAAGACCGGACACTAAAACTCTAAGAGGAAAACATAGGAAGAACACTCTTTGATTTAAATCACAGCAAGATCTTTTTTGATCCACCTCCTAGAGTCATGGAAATAAAAACAAAAATAAACAAATGGGACCTAATGAAACTTCAAAGCTTTTGCCCTGCAAAGGAAATCATAAACAATATGAAAAGATAACCCTCAAAATGGGAGAAAATATTTGCAAACAAACCAATGGACAAAGGATTAATCTCCAAAATATATAAACAGCTCATGCAGCTCAATATTAAAGAAACAAACAACCCAATCCAAAAATGGGCAGAAGACCTAAATAGACAGTTCTCCAAAGAAGACATACAAATGGCCAAGAAGCACATGCAAAGCTGCTCAACATCACTAATTATTAGAGAAATGCAAATCAAATCTAGAATGAGGTTATCACCTCACACCAGTTAGAATGGGCATCATCAGAAAATCTATAAGCAACAAATGCTGGAGAGGGTGTGGAGAAAAGGGAACCCTCTCGCACTGCTGGTGGGAATGTAAATTGATACAGCCATCATGGAGAACAGTATGGAGGTTCCTTAAAAAACTAAAGATAGGCTTACCATATGACCCAGCAATCCCATTACTGGGCATATACCCAGAGAAAACCATAATTCACAAAGACAGATGCACCCCAATGTTCACTGCAGCACTATTTACAATAGCCAGGTCATGGAAGCAACCTAAGTGTCCATCAACAGACGAATGGGTAAAAAAGATATGGTACATATATACAATGGAATATTAGCCATAAAAAGGAAAAAAAATGGGGTCATTTGTAGAGACTTGGATGGATCTAGAGACTGTCATGCAGAGTGAAGTAAGTCAGAAAGAGAAAAACAAATATTGTATATTAATGCATATATGAGGAATCTAGAAAAATGGTACAGGTGAACAGGTTTGCATGACAGAAACAGAGACACAGATGTAGAGAACAAACGTATGGACACCAAGGGGGGAAAGCGGTGGGGGTTGGTGGTGGGATGAATTGGGAGATCGGGATTGACATGTAGACACTGATGTGTATAAAATGGATGACTAATAAGAATCTGCTGTATAAAAAAATAAATAAAATTAAATTCATAAAAAGAATCTGCCTGCCAATGCATGGGACACTGGTTCAATCTCTGGTCTGGGAAGATCCTTCATGCTGAAAAGCAACTAAGCCTGTGTGCCACAACTACTGAGTCTGCGCTCTAGAGCCCCCGAGACACAACTACTGAGCCCGCGTGCCACAACTACTGAAGCTCGCGCGCCTAGAGCCTGTGCTCTGCAACAAGAGAAGCCACCACAATGAAAAGCCTGTGCGTCGTAATGAAGAGTAGCCCCTGCTCTCTGCAACTAGAGAAAGCCTGTGTACAGCAGTGAAGACCCAATGCAGCCAAAAATAAATAATAAAAAATTTAAAAAACAAAACAATTCCTGTAAGTAGTCTTTCATAGGAAATGAAAAAACACATAATTTATGATTCACAGAAATGCTCACTTTCTTAGAATGATATGAATGGGGTTTTTGCCAGGGAAATAGGGCGTGGGAATGATGAATCATGAAAACTGGCAATGTTCTTTGGACAGGTACATTTCCTTCCAGCTATTGTTCTATAAATGATATATTCGGTTCATAAATATTGTCCTAATTGTCCAAAAAAATAAAAAAGAAAGAAAAGACAGCAGGAGACACAAGGCAAGGTGACTAGAGCATCATGTAACCCAAAAAAGTGAGACACCTTAGAAACATCGAAAAGCAACAAATGAATTTGATAATTAGAAACCTTGTGGTGCAGCTACTATGGAAAACAATATAAAGGTCCCTCGAAAAATTAAAAATAGAACTACCATATGATCCAGCAAAAAAAAAAAAGAAACCTTGGTTACTAAATCATAAAATCAAAGAAACAACCAAGAAGTCATTCAACAACAAAATTTAAAATTTTTGTGAATTATAATATAATAACTTATGTATAACCTTCTTTGAACAGAGGCAATGATTTTCTTGTTCGTGGTAATCAACATTGAAAGAAAGAGAGGGCTCTCTTAAGAATGGTGATTGAGGTTTAGAAGCGGAGAATAAAGGAGAAAGCAAAACATATTAAATAATTGGTCTCCATGTGTTTGTGCAAATGAGGGAAGAAGAGAATTGGTATGTGCCCAAATGAACAATTGCCCAAGATGATGGAGAGAAGGTTACATAAAACAGAGAGGACTGAAAGGACTACAGAGGCTTTGGAGGATATGATAGCAGATTATTTTTTTAAAGACTTTAATTCAAAATAGAGAACAAAGTTGTTATTTCTCACAATCTTAGCTGAGGCCCAATTTACAGCTAACTTCACCCTTTTCAGGTACAGAACATTTTTATGGAACTGCTGTTCCAGTCCAAGTAAAGAGTATGAGCTCAAAATCCTCACCTTAAATTCACTGCAGTTTGGGTTATGACTGTAGGAACGTTAAAGATATGCATCTTCCAGCACATGTTGTTTCATTCCTTCTTCATTTTTTCATTCTTTTTTATTTTCAGTATATAAACAAATCAAGAACATTCTTCCTCACATCACAGTAATTGAACTTACTATAAAACATCATTTTAAGAGTGCCTACAAAGGTGAAAGAACACAAAAACTACTTTCTGAATTAAAAGAATAAGAGAATTGTCTAAAATAGAGAATAATCTAAAATTACTAGCCAAGAGCAATTGCTGTTTATGAAAGTTACTGAAGGGATGAGTATGGAAATTAATGTTATGTAAGAAGGAGGCAAACTTGAGAGAAGCAACAGACATAGTGAAAGAGCAGTGGTCAGGTTGGGAGGTATTTCTCTGGTAACAGGTAGAGAGGCGCACGGTAGAATAGGCAAGTAGGAGGGGAGGGGAGTTACTGGCTAATAATGTCGAAATGTGGAACAGCACTTTCCTAAACAGCTGCTCCACCTTATCCAACTTTGTGCTATGTTCAGCTTTCCAGACATATTGCTGGGAATATGTTGAAGTTAAATACTGGTACCTTATTTTATATATTAACTAATTCATTTATTCATTCAAGGTTTTGAAAACCTATTAGTGAAAACCTACCAGAATATATATACACATATAACACACACACACACATATGCGCGCGCGCGCACACACACACACACGCACACACACACACACACACACTCTATTCCTGCCCTCAGGGAGCTTGCTCTATGGAAGGAAAAACAAAAAATACGGTGCGTGCTATATTCTAGTTCTGTCATTAATGTCTTGCATCTAACTTAGTTTGATCACCTCTCTGTGCGATAACTGTACTCTTATTTTTTCCATTTTATAAGTGAGTTGTCACAGAATTTCAGTCCTTATTTGTCCTGTCTTTATTGAATGGTCACAGTCTTCCACTGGTATATGTTAATAAATACAAGAGTATGAAGAGAAACCCAGTAAATCCCCTAGATTCTAGACACAACTGACATTCCTCGGTAATCAGAGTCAATCATGCTAGCTAATATATTAACCCATATTTTTCCTCAGTAACCCAAGAATGCAAGTGACCATAGGAAATTCTCAGCTTTCATCTAAGTGATTTGCAACCTATCAAACTCAGGTTGTGAAGAAGCGATGCACACATTGTAGAAGACAGTTATTTTATGTAATAGTGAAAGAGATCATTCATTCAGATCCTTGCTTCTGGGTCCATGTATTTGGCTAAGAGGGAAATACATAGAAAGGGCACCACGTATTGGCCTGTTCTGCATCCTGAAAGACGCATTCCAACCACATTGGTGGTCCTCTCTCAGGTACTCAGAGAGCATTCCAGTTTCCTAGTAAGCCAGCTGCTCCTGGGTGATAGCAGGTGTGATAAGACCAGTGGATCCTATGGGCATAAGTGCATTGTTAAACTTCATGTGCTGTAAAATTATCACCTTAGTAAGAAGCCATGTTAAGTGGAAGAACATGAGTGTGAATAAGGCTTTCTTTTAGTAGTGATGATGGCAAAAGATTTGAGGGCAGGAAAAGCACATCCATAGCCAGAATACATATCTATTCCTGTGATATATCACTCCATAATAGAAGGGGGACCAATGTAACCACCTGTCTCCAGGTGGCTGGTTAATCCACTCATGGTGTTTTATCAGGGGCTCAGCTAGCCTCTGCTATTGGTGGTTTGGGCACTCGTTAGTAGCTAAATTGTAAAGTCTGTGTATAGCATTCTCATGTCTCTGTGGTCGCTTTATACACAGGATCATACAGCAGGTGCCAGGGTACCTGGGGAAAGACTGGCGTTACAGATTGTGTCACCATTTTCACCTGCTTATTCAGATCTCTGCAGTAGAGATGAGCTTTTACACAGAGAATGGATGTTATGCCCCCCATCTGTATTCTGAGAGGTGCATAAATGTAGCTTTGCATCATACCACCTTACCGCCAACGTTCTAATCTCCTTCTTTACAAGTTCCTGATCACCCAGGGCATCTTTCACAACATGCAGAGTAGGCAGCTTGATATTCTGCTAGAAGTCCTGCCACTCACTGAGAAGACTTCATTCATCACATTTTCTGGGCCACCCGTGATTGTGATGTGCAGCAGATTATATTTTCCAAATATGGAAATATACATTCATATAGAACTACTCCTCCATATTCTCAGATTCCATATTTGTTACTTTGTCTACTGGCTAAAATTTATTTGTAGCCCACAAATCAATAGTCCTGGTGCTTTTGGTGGTGGGATGAATTGGGAGATTGGGATTGACATATATACACTAATATGTATAAAATAGATAACTAATAAGAACCGGCTATATAAAAAATAAATAAATTAAATTAAATTAAAAAAAAAAGTACTGGTGCTTTTGCAGCCATTTGCAGATATGCACAAAGTGGCAAAAACTTCAAGTTACCTACCATTCATGTTCCCAGATGAGGTCAGACAAGACATGCTGGGCTTTCTTATTTCAGCTCTCGCTCACTAAATGAGTACTTTTTTGTGATCTATGTAGTGCTATGTTTTTCACATTTTTGTGCTTTTTCTTGGTAATTTTGCTGCTTTAAATGGGCCCCAAGTGTAGTGCTAAAGTACTGTCTTGTGTTCTTCAGCAAAAGTAGACTGTTATGTACGTTACAGGGAAAAAACACTTTTTAATAAGCTTCATTGAGGCATGAGTTATGGTGCTACTGGCCATGAGTTCAATTTTAGTGAATCAACAGTATATATTAAAAAGTGTCATTAGGGGTCACCTTCAAGATGGCAGATGAGTAAGACATGGAGATCACCTTCCTCCCCACAAATACATAAAAATACATCTACATGTGGAACAACTCCTACAGAACACTTACTGAACGCTGGCAGAAGACCTCAGACTTCCCAAAAGGCAAGAAACTCCCCACGTACCTGGGTAGGGCAAAAGAAAAAAGAAAAAACAGAGACAAGACAATAGGGATGGGACCTGCACCTCTGGGAGGGAGCTGTGAAGGAGGAAAGTTTTCCACACACTGGGAAGCCCCTTCACTGGAGGAGATGGGGGGGTGGGCATGGGGGAAGCTTCAGAGCCACGGAGGAGAGAGCAGCAAAAGGGGTGCACAGGGCACAGTGGAGAGATTCCCACACAGAGGATCGCTGCCGACCAGCACTCACCAGGCCGAGAGGCTTGTCTGCTCACCCACCGGGGCAGGCAGGGGCTGGGAGCTGAGGCTCGCACTCCGCAGGTCAGATCGCAGGGAGAGGACTGGGGTTGGCCGCGTGAACACAGCCTGAAGGGGGCTAATGCACCACAGCTAACCAGGAGGGAGTCAGGAAAAACTCGGGACCTGCCTAAGAGGCAAGAGACCATTGTTTCAGGGTGCAAGAGGAGAGGGGATTCAGAGCACTGCCTAAATGAGCTCCAGAGACGGGCGCGAGCAGCGGCTATCAGCATGGACCCCAGAGAGGGGAATGAACTGCTAACACAGCTGCTGCCGCCACCAAGAACCCCGTGTGCAAGCACAGGCCACTATTTACAGCCCCCCTCACCAGGAGCCTGTGCAACCTGCCACAGCCAGGGTTCCATGATCCAGGGACAACTTCCCCAGGAGAACACACAGCATGCCCCAGGCTGTTGCAACGTCACACCAGTGTCTGTCGCTGCAGGCTTGCCCTGCATTCCATTTATAACTACCATACCCCTCCCTCCCCCCAGCATGAGTGAGCAAAAGCCCACTAATCAGCTGCTACTTTAACTCCCTCCTGTCTGGGTGGGAACAGATGCCCTCAGGCGACCAACACGCAGAGGTGGGTCGAACACCACAGCTGAACCCTGGGAGCTGTGAGAACAAAGAAGAGAAAGGGAAATCTCTCCCATCAGTCTCAGGAGTAGCGGATTAAATCTCCACAATCAACTTGATGTAGCCTGCCACTGTGCAATACATGAATAGACAACGAATCATCCCAAAATTGAGGTGGTGGAATTTGGGAGCAACTGTAGACTTGGGGTTTGCTCTCTGTGACTGATTTGTTTCTGATTTTTATGTTTATCTTAGTTTAGTGTTTAGCGCTTGTTATCACTGGTGAATTTGTTTACTGGTTTGGTTGCTCTCTTCTTTTTTTATTATTGTTATATTTTTATTTTAATAATTTTTCTCTTTTTCTCTTTATTATTTTTTTTCTTCTCCCTTTTCTTCTGAGCCATGTGGCTGACAGGGTCTTGGTGCTCCGGCTTGGTGTCTGGCCAGAGCCTCTGAGATGGAAGAGCCGAGTTCAGGACATTGGACCACAAGACACCTACCAGCCCCATGTAATATCAATGGGTGAGAGCTCTCCCAGGGATCTGGGTCTTAACACTAAGAGCCAGCTCCACCCAACGGCCAGCGAACTCCAGTGCTGGATGCCCTATGCCAGACAACTAGCAAGACAGGAACACAACCCCACCCATTATCAGAGAGGCTGCCTAAAACAGTACGATATGCTAAGTTCACAAACACCCCAAAACACACCACCAGACGCGGCCCTGCCCAGCAGAAAAACAAGATCCAGCTCCAGCCACCAGAGTATAGGCACCAGTCCCCTCCACCAGGAAGCCTACACAAACCACTGAACTAACCTAACCTACTGGGGGTACACAGCAAAAACAACGGGAACTACGAACCTGCAGCTTGTGAAAAGGAGATCGCAAACACAGCAAGTTAAGCAAAATGAGAAGACAGAGAAACATGCAGCAGATGAAGGAGCAAGGTAAAAATCCACCAGACCAAACAAATGAAGAGGAAATAGGCAGTCTACCTGAAAAAGAATTCAGGGTAATGACAGTAAAGATGATCCACAATCTTGTAAATAGAATGGAGAAAATACAAGAAACATTTAACAAGGACCTAGAAGAACTAAAGAGCAAACAAACAATGATGAACAACACAATAAATGAAATTAAAAATTCTCTAGAAGGAATCAATAGCCGAATAACTGAAGCAGAAGAACGGATAAGGGACCAGGAAGATAAAATAGTGGAAATAACGACCACAGTGCAGAATAAAGAAAAAAGAATGCAAAGACTTGAGGACAGTATTAGAGACCTCTGAGACAACATTAAACGCACCAACATTCGAATTACAGGGGTCCCAGAAGAAGAAGAGAAAAAGAAAGGGACTGAGAAAATATTTGAAGAGATTATAGTTTAAAACTTCCCTAATATGGGAAAGGAAATAGTCATTCAAGCCCAGGAAGCACAGAGAGTCCCATACAGGATAAATCCGAAGAGAAACATGCCAAGACACATATTAATCAAACTATCAGAAATTAAATACAAAGAAAAAATATTAAAAGCAGCAAGGGAAAACAAACAAATAACATATAAGGGAATCCCCGTAAGGTTAACAGCTGATCTTTCAGCAGAAACTCTGCAAGCCAGAAGGGTGTGGCAGGACATATTTAAAGTGAGGAAAGGGAAAAACCTACGACCTAACACCATACACAAAAATAAACTCAAAATGGATTAAAGACCTAAATGGAAGGCCAGACACTGTAAAACTCTTAGAGGAAAACATAGGCAAAACACTCTATGACATAAACCGCAGCAAGATCCTTTTTGACCCACCTCCTAGAGAAATGGAAATAAAAACAAAAATAAACAAATGGGACCTAATGAGACTTCAAAGCTTTTGCCCAGCAAAGGAAACCATAAACAAGACGAAAAGACAACCCTCAAAATGGGAGAAAATATTTGCAAATGAAGCAACTGACAAAGGATTAATCTCCAAAGTATACAAGCAGCTCATGCAGCTCAATATCAAAAAAACAAACAACCCAATCCAAAAATGGGCAGAAGACCTAAATAGACATTTCTCCAAAGAAGATATACAGATTGCCAAGAAACACATGAAAGGATGTTCAACATCACTAATCAGAGAAATGAAAGTCAAAACTACAATGAGGTATCTCCTCACACCAGTCAGAATGGCCATCATCTAAAAATCTATAAAGAATAAATGATGGAGGCAGTGTGGAGAAAAGGGAACCCTCTTGAGCTGTTGGTGGGAATGTAAATTGATACAGCCACTATGGAGAACAGTTTGGAGGTTCCTTGAAAAGCTAAAAATATAACTACCATATGACCCAGCAATCCCACTACTGGGCATATACCATGAGAAAACCATAATTCAAAAAGTGCAGTTCATTGCAGCACTATTTACAATAGGCAGGACATGGAAGCAACCTAAGTGTCCATCGACAGATGAATGGATAAAGATGTGGCAGATATATACAATGGAATATTACTCAGCCATAAAAAGAAACAAAATTGAGTTATTTGTAGTGAGGTGGATGGACCTAGAGTCTGTCATATAGAGTGAAGTGAGTCAGAAAGAGAAAAACAAATACCGTGTGCTAACACATATATATGGAATCTAAAAAAAAAAA
>RJWK010013745.1:0-38626 GCA_004363435.1 Platanista minor
AAATCAACTATATGGCAATAAAAAATTTTTTAAAATACAGTAGTGCAACCACTATGAGATGGGGTAGGAAGTGAGGGGCATGTAGCCCACAGCACACTGACTCTCAGGGAGGCCGAAGAGAAAGGGGATAAGGGCTGTGCTGAAGACGTGAGTTAGAATCTGGACTCCACTGACTAACTCCTGGGAATGTTATTCTAAGCTGCAAACTATTAAATGGGAAAAATAATAGCTGTACTTCATAAGGCGGATGTAAGCATTAAGTTATTTATTGCATATAAAGCTTTTTGCACTGTGTTAAAACGGTAATGCTTATTGTCATTAGTATGAAAAAGAAAAGATTTCACAGTCGGTGTAAGCATTTCAAACATAGAGGGAACTTTTTAAGGGGCTGCTCAAGAAGCACTGAGTCTCAGAGCTAGATGAGTTCTCAGAATGACATACTATGCAGTGGTGTTAACAGGTAGTGCAAATTCTAAGGCAGTTTATGAAAATTATTCTACCATATAAAATTAAATTAATAGCTTTAACAAGGTTTTCCTCTGTAGCTTCAGGCAAGTAGACTAAATTCTGTTCTCCAGTTGGGACTGGTGGAGGGATGTTCAATAGAATAAAATATTCTGGTAACAGAACAGTCACATTTCAAGGTGCACACATCACCAACTTCTAAGGAAAGCATACCCAAATATTTTTAAATGACACCAAAGGTACTTCAGTATTTTATAAGTCTTCAGAAGATGCTTCGAGCTCTTGAATTACCAGAAGACCATCAGGTTGAACCTCAATTTTCCCCACATGGCCAGAATTCAGAGACATGCCAGTTGGTGACAATTTCTGATTAACTGATTGTTAGTGAGAAGTGTTTAGAGTTTTCTATCTTATGATATGGCTCTAGTTTGGATGAGCTCAGAACTCCCCCTTGCTCCATACTCCTGCCTAGTATCTTTCTCCTTTCACTATTGGAAAGAATCGGCCATAATAATAACTCTCCGAAATCTGTTTAATTACATACCTTAAAGTGTAAACAGCTATTTACCAATACCTGCCCTTGTAACATAATGCATTAGATGAAAACTTGTAAAATACACTCAGTCTCAATTATCTCCGCTGCTCAGAACTTGGAATAATTAAAGTCGACGGCATTATCTGTAAACATCATTATAATCTTATTTTACCTTCAATCTTCCCGGCCACCAAAATCTTTTACAAGAGCTGTTAATCAAAAGAAAAGAGACTACTGCATTCTCCTCCTTCTGCTGTTACAGAACCTCTGATCGAGTCTTAACAAGCAAAGAAATGAGAGAAAGATGAGCAAGAGAGGGGAGCAAAAAAGATCAAAGTGCTCAGATAATACCAAATGGATTAATTAAGGCTGGGAAATGGAAGTGCTCTTGGTTGCACTTTCCTCTTTGGCTCCTGGTGCTTTGTATTTTACTTTCATGGGAACGAGTTTGCACAAAGACTAAGTAGACCTCCTACAATGGATATGTTCTCTAAGCCTCAGGACATGGAGCAGGAAACTACGTACAAGAAATGATTTGGGGGAAAAGGCACAATGGAGCCCGATGCTGATGGATGTTTGTTTTTTTTTTTTAAATAAATTTATTTATTTATTTTTGGCTGAGTTGGGTCTTTGTTGCTGCGCGCAGGCTTTGTCTACTTGCGGCGAGCCGGGGCTACACTTTGTTGTGGTGCGCGGGCTTCTCATTGCGGTGGCTTCTCTCATTGCGGAGCACAGGCTCTAGGCTCACGGGCTTCAGTAGCTGAGGCTCATGGGCTCTAGAGAGAGAGCAGGCTCAGTAGTCGTGGTGCACAGGCTTAGATGCTCTGTGGCATGTGGGATCTTCCCAGACCAGGGATCGAACCTGTGCCCCCTGCATTGGCAGGCAGATTCTTAACTGCTGCACCAGCAGGGAAGCCCTTGATGAATGGTTTTACAGTTTCAATTCTTCTGGAATTCATGTTCAAGTCATGTCAGTATCTCAGACAACCCTTCAGATACAGGCAGCCTGAAAAGTGCTGCATTCAGCCAACTGCAAATACCTGGTACCCAACACCTCATGCAGCTCAACATTAAAGAAACAAACAACCCAATCCAAAAATGGGCAGAAGATCTAAATAGACATTTCTCCAAAGAAGACATACGGATGGCCAAGAAGCACATGAAAAGCTCTATAATTATCACTAATTATTAGAGAAATGCAAATCAAAACTACAATGAGGTATCACCTCACACCAGTTAGAATGGGCATCATCAGAAAATCTACAAACAACAAATGATGGAGAGCGTGTGGAGAAAAGGGGACCCTCTTGCAGTGTTGGTGGGAATGTAAATTGATATAGCCACTATGGAGAACAGTATGGAGCTTCCTTAAAAAACTAAAAATAGAATTACCATATGATCCAGCAATCCCACTACCGGGCATGTACCCAGAGAAAACCATAATTCAAAAAGACACATGCACCCCAATGTTCACTGCAGCACTGTTTACAATAGCCAGGTCACGGAAGCAACCTAAATGCCCATCGACAGACGAGTGGATAAAGAAGATGTGGTACATATATACAATGGAATATTACTCAGGCATAAAAAGGAATGAAATTGGGTCATTTGTTGAGACGTGGATGGATCTAGAGACTATCATACAGAGTGAAGTAAGTCAGAAAGAGAAAAACGAATATCATATATTAATACATATATTTGGAACCTAGAAAAATGGTACAGATGAACCGGTTTGCAGGGCAGAAATAGAGACACAGATGCAGAGAACAAACGTATGGACACCAAGGGGGGAAAGCGGCAGGGGGGTGGGGGTGGGGGATGAATTGGGAGATTGGGATTGACATGTATACACTGATGTGGATAAAATGGATGACTAATAAGAACCTGCTGTATAAAAATAAATAAAAATTTAATAGTAAAAAAAATAAAATATGATTAGGACTAAAAAAATAAAGTAAAATAGATAAACAACAAGGACCTACTGTATAGCACGTGGAACTATATTCAATATCTTGTAATAAACTGTAATGGGAAAGAATCTGAAAAATAAAAAATATATATGTAAAAACGTAATAATAATAAAAAAATAAAGTAGGTCCCCCACTCCTCCTGCTTAGTCTCCTGTCCTTTTGCCTCAATGCACTGATCATGTATTTATTTGAATATTTATTTGTACATTGTCTGCCTCTCCACTCGACTGTAAGCACTGTTAAGACAGGGAACCAAGTATGTTTTGTTTGCCATTACAAATTCAGATATTTTCCAGCATGATACAGAACAGGCTCTCAATATTCAACAAAATGAGTGAAAGAACGAATGAATGGGCAAATGCATGGGTGCTGGAATTCAGTCCTGGCCACTAATTTCTGATGTGACCTAGTGAAGTCACTCCCCTCTACCACAAGTTCTTTTCCCTCTACACAGCCTTAATTACCTCTGCAGTATCCCAGGATGGGACTTCATAATTTTTAAAGAATCATCTCTCCAGACCACATGATATTAAAGGTCTCATCTGACTGCAAGAGCCTATGATTCTACCTCTGTTTGAAGGAGGTTCGAGATCTCAACGTTGGATAGATGTTACAGATCCTGAATACAGCATGAGAAACCAAGTAGTGGGAACAGCTGTTAAAGCCATCTATGAAGGCCTGCTCTATGCCAGGTACCAGGCTGGGCATTTAACATGTGTTCTCTCACTCACTCCTCAAGCAACCCTGCAATATGGACATTCTCACCTCTGTTTTGCAGATGAGCAGGTTGACGTGCAGAAATGTTAAACATCTTGCCCACTGCTTCACAGCTAACTAAAGTTCATAGTCATCAAAATCACTGAGTACCCACCATGCTGGGTATTATCAGCACACGGACCCAGTCTCCTAGGAGCTTGGAGTCTATTGGAGAAAAGAACAAAAGAGAAAACTTGTGTTTTCTCTACTCATTGGAAGAAGAACGTAGATGAGTGATCTTGGACCTGAGTGAGGCAAGGACTTTATGAGTCAGAGAAGAGCAGAAGGCAGATATCAATGGGACCCAAAAGTGTTTGGGGACCAGGGAGAGTGTTGATGGGCGTGGAAGGTTGAGAAGCGGCAGAGTAAGAAAGAAGTCAAGAAATGTGGATGAAAAACGAATTGAGTAGAACTTTAAATATCTGGACTTCATTCTTTAAATCATCAGGAACCAACGTCCTGGTTTTGGATGTGCTGGTAGTTTAACTTGCACACCTCTTCATCTAGAAGCCTTACGTGAACACCTGAGACCAGGTGCCTCGCCTGTGTTTGCATGGCAACACCTGTGCTCACCCCTTTCCTAGCACTGACTATACCCTATTATAGCTGCCTCTGCATTTGTGTGGTGAGAGGAAAACATTCTCCTTTTAAACAAGAGCTAAGTGAAGCCACTGGGGGAGTGGAACAATTCTTACCAGCCAAGGGAGGGCTTTGTTTAAGAAATAGCTGGGCATCTCCTTGAATACAGAAGGTGAGGCACTCCAGGGCCTAAAGAGAGAGCAAGACTCTCCTGTTTTCCAGTACTGATCTGACCTGCTTTCCCCTATGGTTGCCCTCCCCCGAGGCTGGGAGAAACTGGGGAGACCTTTGGAGACAGAAGAGGTGCTTGTTGAGGGGCTATATCCCCAGAGCCCTTCTTAGCAGTGGCTCAGGGATTCTGAGTTTCATGCTCCGGAACCTATAAATGTGGGTGCTCTATGCTTGTCACAGCTTGTCATTTTCCAAAAATGTCACAGTGATCCTTATATCCTTATTCTAAGCACAGTAAGTCAAGTTAGTGAAAATCTCCTATTTCTACCAAATAAATATCCCCATTTCAGGGGAGCAACACATTACCCAGATATATGACTGAATGAAATTTTGCTAGAACGCTGATCCTCATGTTGCAAGCTGTAGAATGTAAGCTGGTCACAAAGAAATGTTCAAAACTTTGCATTCAAATGTCACTCAGTGAGGTCAAATAGACTTCTAATTACTGAACTTTGTTCCTGGTAAATAAGAATTGGAAAGAAAAAAAGGCCATGAAATCAAGCAGTGGCTGACACCCTCCTGTGGGGCACAACCCCCCTTCACTTCAGCAAACGCTCACTGGTTTCTGAGGGGTACAGGGTCTCATGCCCGGTACGTGAGGGATAGGAGATACTTCATTCACTGAAGAAGCTTGTATTCCCCTGGAGTTACACCTTCTTTGAAGAATGCTAAAGAAATAAACTTTCTCCCAGTTCTTATGTGGAAATAGCTATGGGCCATTTAAGAGATAAATATAATCTCTGTCTCCTGGAAAAACCCAAAGAAATATTTAGGACCATTATTAAAGCATCACAATTCTGGCTCTGCCTTCAAATAAACAGGACAAATAAACCCTCCTTTCTCTGCATTTCTAATTTAGCAAAGCCTTTATATACACCCTCTAAGAGAAAGTGAATTTCACATTTGCATCTTATTCCAAATGTGCTGGCATTTCACTAGATTTTTTAACTGTAGTTTGGCAGCACTGAACTAACTGCCTGTTTGGGGACACAAAGCAGTATCTGCTCAGAGTTCCTAATTCTGGGTCCATATATACACACATATGAATGCACATATTTAGGCTATCTATGATGAATATATTTTTGCTGGGATGAGGAGGGAAAAAAAACCAGAGACATGCCAGGTCTGTATCCAGTAATACCACGAGATCTCATTTAATGAGTACTGACTACGTGTTAGGCACTTGAATTTATACCATATTTAATTCTCAGAGCACTAATAACAATTGCTAACATTTACCGAGCACTTTCCACTCTCCAGGCTTTATTTTAAGAACTTGTATATATGTCAGCTTGTTTAACACTCTCATAGCCTTAAGTTGTGGCAGAGCTGGGATTCACACTCAGGCAGCTGGGCCCCAGAGTCTAGGCCTGTAACTTCCTCCCAATGAAGGGCTACTGCAACCCCATGTGGAAATGAGGACCCTGGGGCTTGGGGGGCTGGCTAGCTGGCCCAAGGTCACACAGCCTGCCAATGGTCACGCTGGGCTCTCAAACTAGGTCATCTGTCTCCAGCTCTCAATCCTTTATGTCCTCATGGTATCATGGCCATGCTAGATTTATCTCTGTAGCATATATGAGAAAGGAAAGCTTGTTGTTAGAGAAGCAGAGGTGGAGAAAAGTGGGAAATGTTTAAAGTATGAAGAGGTTGTTGTGAAAGTCCTTATAGATTGACTAACCACATAAGTTACGGTCTAAAGTTTTGAAAGTGAAATGGGCACTGTTAATAATGCCAGGACAACAGGCGTAAACCAAGAGGTATGGTCACCACCAGAACTCTGATAAAATCATGCCCATATCTCTATGAATCACCTTTTTAGTTGAAGTGAGTAAATAGATGCATGGGGGAAAATAACCTACATACCACTTTTTCTAGGCTAGGGGATCCTTACAAGTAACAAAAGTATAAATCATCTTGATAAGCAAACAATGTTTTTTAGTAGTCCTCTAAAATCTATTTCAAAATCACATCACAGAGTAAGAAAACAAATTTTATTCAGGGAACTGGAATGATTATCTGAAACCAGTTAATGTTATTCACATCATATATTTATCTAAAATACTTGAAAACAAATTAGATGTTTCAGACTCCTACAAAGATTAGTTAATTAGCATATAATAATTTCTCTCAAGAATAAATGAGGGAAATTTAAAGCAACTTTACCCTGGTCTTTGCTCCTCATCTTTCTATTGCCTCACATGATGGCTTGTTTCACCTTAATTTCTTTGCTTCCGTTTGATGAATCCTGTAACGGCAAGTGCCTACCATTGTAAGAAGTCTCTAGAGAGAAGTTTAAACTTTAAAAGTGGAAACAGATCCTCATTCATTTTGCAAAATGCAAAGCTTCAAACATGGAAAGTTTCCAGGTTGTAGAATATCCTTCAGGGAAATGAGTCCTCACAGTTCAACTCTGTTCCTGGAAACTCAAAGGTGAAACAGAGAAGAGGGGCTACCTTCTAGGAGCTTAAAGAACAAAATAAGTCCCTACTCTGGCAGGCTGGGAGGGGCAAACTATGTCAGACTGTAGAAGGGAAAACTCAGAAGAGGAGAAGTCCCACCAAGTCTTGAAAAAGCTGCAAGAGAAAAAGTAATCACATGGTAAATTCCGTGGCCTGCAGGTGCATCCCTGTTGCTGTGCTAGCATATTCATTACGACATGAATGTAGACTATCTCTTAACCGTCTATATTTATTTATTTTACAATTTTCCAGAACAGCATGTCTTCAAGAGTCATTGAAAAAAAAAAATTTTTAGCAAGAATTATAATAGTTGTTGCAGGTAGTGGGAATACAGTGATGAAAAAGACATCAGCCTTACCCTTTAGAAGCTTACAATTTAGCGGGGAAGACAAGAAGTAAACAAGTGGACACACAAATAAATAAAGACTCTTAAACTCCATAACTAAATCTAATGGGAAAATAACATTCGTTTTGCTGGCAGTCACGTTACAATCAACATTGCAGAAAAGCAGCTATTTTTCTTCAAAGCTTAAAATAACATAAAACCATAGACGAGGAGCAACGGAATACATAATTTATGTACTAATAATTGTTTGTTAGTTCCCATAACCTTTTTTCTTTCAGCCTATGGGAAAGAGAAAGACGAGAAGCAAGAAAAATGGAAGAATGCTAATGTATTTCTTCATTTCGGCTTTTCTTTTACTAATTGGCCTTTATTTTTGCTGCCATAGGTGCATTTCCATATTCTGTATCTTCGTGTTTATCTTTATATCATTTATATCTTTATATTATTGCAATATAAATTATAATAGCTAATACTTTAACCCCCATTATTCTCAAAGAGTATGGAGGAAATGACTTAATTAAGAAAGACCATGGTATTGTTGATTTGTTTAAATGTGGAGGTCAGGCAGAAATATTCTAGTCTCTCCACTCAGCAATCTCTCTGTAAACACCCAAAGAGCTATTATCATCAACATTAACATAGATATTTCTTCTCTAGTTTGTTCCCCTTGTGAAAGGCATAAACATTTGTATTAAATATATGAGTGAAATTTCATAAGATTGGGTGTTTCTGAATATACATACGTACACAAGGATTTTTCCCCACCCTTTTAAAATAAGTTAAATACTTCTGTTTCCAAAGCTTTCCAAATACACACATCCTAACAAATTGGTTTGTGATGATATGAGACTAGGCAGCTTGCCCATAATTGAAGACATTTTGCCAGCAAGTCACAGGCTGCCAAGAGAAGCAGTGACAGCACTCTGAATATGAGTGTATGATCCCTATGTAAATACCCAGGCTTTCTGCCCTTTTTGAAGCAAAGATTCAAGCCCATATGACTGGCAGATACCTTAATTAATCATGGCACCTTGTGATGGCCATCCTTAAGGATGACTGCTATCTCAGCTCCGAGCTAATATTCATTTCCCACCCCATTCTTTGATGTGACCCATTTCTTTTTTGTCATGACCACATTGTTCAGAACTGAGGCACCAAGAAAATTTCATTTAAATTACAACTCATCTTTTTTGTGGTCCTTTCTGCAGAATTTATGTCAACACTGAATTTTCACTTTTCGCTAGCTGTTTTCTGCATTCGCGGTGTGAAGATATGCATATATCTTCTCTCTCAAACTGAGATGGCATTATGACTTAAGAAAATCAAAGTTCTTTCGAAATTCATAATTAAAGACCAAAAATAAGAATCCTTGAAATGACAAAGAAATGGCAAGTTCTTCATACTGTATATGGGGTTTGTTCCTCCTGAAAAGAAGGAAGTAAATCGCTACTCCTTTGGAACACTTTTTCAGGCTATTAAGGAGAGATCTCTTATGCTAGAGTAGTAATTTATTAAATGAATTCCTAGTGGCCTGAGAGACTTAATGCACCTACTAACAGGAGCACTTTGCTGCCTTCTCATTAATAGTTCTTGCCCAGTACATAAAGTTCATAAGAGGCAGCAGTTAGCCCATCACAACTCTTAAGAGCAAAATCTTATTCTCTTTGGTGAGATTGATTATAGACTTTGGGGGCATGTTTTCTGACTTAATCACTGGAAGAAGGGGGCATACTATAACTCCATCAGTCTCATCCTTTCCTTCCTCCATTCCACCTCATAACATTTACAGCTGCATTTGGAGTTATCTCTGTAACTTTTCAATGGAAACTGTCAATGGTTAAAAATCCTCCACCAGCCTCCATCCCTCTCCATTAACAGATCCTCATCTAGTTGCCATGATATTCTCCAGATTCTTATATCACTATCAATGGTTCTCAACCTTTTGTCTGTACCAACACAACTCCCATAAATAAGAAAGGCTCACTCACGTGGCTGGGGCTGGAGGCAAAGCATATAGAGTCAATGTGGATGGTGCAATTTTTAGAACCCGCCCCCTCCAAATACTTTTTTTTTTTTTTTTTTTTTGCAGCGTTGCGTCTTCGTTGCTGTGTGCAGGCTTTCTCTAGTTGTGGCGAGCGGGGCCTACTCTTCGTAGCAGTGTGCAGGCTTCTCGTTGCGGTGGCTTCTCTTGTCGTGGAGCACGGGCTCCAGGGTGTGCGGGCTCAACAGTTGTGGCTCGCGGGCTCTAGAGCACAGGCTCAGCAGCTGCGGAACGCGGGCTTAGTTGCTCCGCGGCACGTGGGATCTTCCCGGATCAGGGATTGAACCCATGTCCCCTGCGTTGGCAGGCAGATTCTTAACCTCTGCGCCTCCAGGGAAGTCCCCCCCACAAATACTTTTAATATAACCATACATTTAT
Source organism: Platanista minor (assembly GCA_004363435.1). Taxonomy (NCBI): domain Eukaryota; kingdom Metazoa; phylum Chordata; class Mammalia; order Artiodactyla; family Platanistidae; genus Platanista; species Platanista minor. The sequence goes on from RJWK010013745.1 coordinate 9,761, forward strand.
ACATCCTTGATGATATAAACAACCATTGATTTGCCACATCTATTTCTACCAGCAAGCTACTTTTGTAAAGTCAATGATTTTCTCCCATGCTCTTTTTCTCCTGTCACATTTTCTAATAAGGGTTTTATAACTGATGCTGCCAAAGATAACACATGAGTTACATTTTGCCAGGCACTCACAGAGCTAATCTAATTAGTTGCTTGAAACACTTACCAATAAATATGTGTCCTCACTTACTTACTTTAAGAAGGTATGTTACACTAACAAAATATGTATATAATAGTAATTTATATAATAATTCATCAGTGATAAGACACTGTGTAGAATCAGGGGAACGAATGTCATCCAAAGCTATGTTCCCACACTGCCTGGCATGGTCCCTGGGCTTCTTATCCAGTAATAAGGAGAGGGGTGTGGGCCAGGAACTGGCCAGAGCAGCAGCTGTGAGGCCAGATCAGCTCTGGCTGGGCTGGAAAAGCAGGTGGAAGACTGGGGCTCTGGGCAGCTTCAGGTTAAGTGAGCCCCGCTTGAAACCAGTGCTGTGGTCTTTGGTATCTTAGGATAAGGAACACGAGTGGCAAAGAGTTAAAGAAGCAGTGTATTAAATTACAGAGATTAAAGAATTCCGTTATAAATCCAATATAATGTAAAGACAAGTGACAGTTCTTTGAGAAACGAAAGGAAGTCCATAGTCAAGAACATCTGAATGGTGTTCATGAACTCTCTATAAAAGTGTGTGAAACACTTAGGGGTTTTGTTTTGGTGGGTCGTGTTTTAGTAGTCATGGAAGTAATACATGCTCAGAGCTAATATTCATTAATAAAGGAAAAATCATAACAATGCCTACAATCATACCAATCAGAGATAAAAATTATTACATACTGCCATTTGACCTTCCAGTATTCTTCCTACATGGATAGACTATATAAAGTTTTACTGAAATCCTATATGCTTCAGAGTATGCTAGGGTATTTTAAGGACTTTTTTTTAACTTGGCAGTACAATTGAACATTTTATCTTTATACATTTTAGAAACAGAAGAATACTCCAGAGACATAGTTTTCATTTGTAAAAAAAAAAAAAAAAAATCAACTAGTTTTTTTTCTAACAAACTTCTTCCAGGTAACCTGCCAATTTTTGCAGGGTTTTTTAAAATCCGCCGTTTTACATAATTATCAGGTAACTCATTCTAGAGCAATGCCATTCTCCTCGCAGAATGGCAAAAGGTTACAGACTACTTTATGAGTAGTTTTTTCACTTCACTATAGGGCTGATGGTTCCTGCATAAAAATTACCTATAACCTTCTGGATCTACCTTTCAAGTAGCTATGCATATGATTTAATATGCTGGCCCAGGAATATTAGAGTCAGCTAAATATATGGATTGTATGTGTCAGCTCTTTCTCATAAATAATAATGTTACACTTTCTCTCTCAAAACAATTGGCTGCCACAATGACAACTGATTGTAGGAAAAAACAAAGAGGGTTCCTTGTGATGGATCCTTAATAGGTTTTAAATAATAAAAATTACAACGTGATAAGCACAGCAATTACATTTCCCTTGTTCAGAATGTAACCCAAATTCTCGCATTAATTCCATGCTGTGTGTTTAAATTTTGGTTCACTGAGGCTTACTGATTAGACCAGATATATCTTGTTTTCAATATCTAACTAACTATGGTGTTGGACTGAGTAACTATTCCCTCCAGAGCCCTGATGTGGCATCTGGAGAAACAGCTGCTCTGTTTCATACTGGAGAAATATTCACGTAATGAAATGTTTATGTTTAAAACTAGATATGGATATTTTACATACAGTTTTTATGTAATGAAAAGGGTATGTTATTTTAAGAAATCATTAAGTATTTTAATGTTTAGTCATATTTTCATTTTGCATAATAAGACTTTCTCAGAAGCTGATGCCACCCAGATCCCAACCCACCCCATCCGCCTGAAGCAACTGTGTTTTCTAGCACCTGTGAAGACAATGACGTCTTCAGCTGTGCACCAAAGCATCCAGGCAGGCAGGCACCACAGACCCCTGTCTCACACAAACAGGTGCTTCTAACACTGGGCCTCTAGCTGCAGCGCTGAATCCAATCCGAAGCATAGCTTACAGCTTTTAGGGCTCTGCACCTTAGAAACTCAAGGATGCATTTTTGTAGAGTTTAAAAAATTAAAACCACACATTTGCGATACAAACTGCAGAGAGGAAAACCCAAAACAATTATTGTGCTCTCTTCCAGCTTTTAACTTACTCAAGGGGGATACCTAGAGCTCCTCTTGATTTGATTTGATTTTTTAAAATTTATTTATTATTTGATATTTATTTTTGGTTGTGTTGGATCTTCATTGCTGCGTGTGGGCTTTCTCTAGTTGCAGCGAGTGGGGGCTACTCTTTGTTGCAGTGTGCGGGCTTCTCATTGAGGTGGCCTCTCTTGCTGTGGAGCACGGGCTATAGGCCTGCGGGCTTCAGTAGTTGTGGCTCGCAGGCTCAGCAGTTGTGGCTCACGGGCTCCAGAGCACAAACTCAGTAGTTGTGGCACACGGGCTTAGTTGCTCTGCGTCATGTGGGACCTTTCCGGACCAGGGCTCGAACCCGTGTCTCCTGCACTGGCAGGCAGATTCTTAACCACTTCGCCACCAGGGAAGTCTGAGCTCCTCCTGATTTTAGAGCCTCAGGACTGCTTGCCGCTGAGTCCTGCAGATGACAGTGAACCCGTCTCTTTCATAAACCCTAGACCAACTTCAGAAGCACAGCTGATTTGGATGGGGACTCTTTATGAGCATACTTCTATGAGGGTAAATATAAAGGTCACTTTAGGGATACAGAGAATCTTAAACATAAAACTAGTTTTGGCAAAGCCAGCGCTCAGACAGGACTTTCTCACCATCTACTGAGCCTCTTAACTCACCCGTGGCCACACCAGTCCTTTCCATCTTAGACTGAAAGTCACCCCTCTCTCTACCTAAGGTTGATGTCTCCCCCTCCACCTGTTCCTGGACCCCAACCATGCGCCCTTCTCATGAGCCCCCTCCCTGGATGACCTGCTCACTCCCTTTCCCATACCACACCTTCAACCCCTCTCTATGGACCCCTCAGCTTGAGCCAACTCTAACCTACCTTTAAAACTAAACAAAACCAAGTCCAAACACCTCTCCACCCATCTCACTTTCCCTCAGCTACAGCCATTCCAGCTCTCTCCCCATCACAACCAAACATTTTCTGAGTAGTGGAACATACTTGCTGTTGTTGTTTTCTCACCTCCTACCCATCCCTCAAAGCTGTGTCACCCGTTCTCACTGGAGTGTCTACTTTCCATGTCATCTGGCTTCATCTAATGGCTACTTTTCAGTCCCTCCTTAACTGGACTTTTCCACAGCACATGACACTGTCCAATGTTCTTTTTCTTGACACTGTCTCTCCTTTTGTCTTTGGTGACTGTCTTCTCTTGGTTGTTTCCTCCTCCCTCATTCAAAGCTCCTATTCTTCATCCATCATGTAAATGCTGATGCTGTGCCTATGTTCTGTCTCTAGTCCTTTCCTTTTCTCACTCTACACACTGTGTCTGGGCCATCTTATCTTTCCTGTGGCTTTAATTAGCATATGCCAACGACCCCCAGACATTTATCTCCAGAACAGATCACTCTCCAGAGGCGCAGGTATACATCCCCCATCCAACTGCACATCTCACCACAAAGACCTCGAACTCAACATGTCCAAACTGGAGCGCATCACCTCCCTGGCCCTGCTAATGGATTTCTTCTCTTGTGCACCCTTCACGAATGAATGGCACCACACATGGAGCTGCCTGTCAGGTCATACGTGAGCCCTCCCTCTCTTCACCCTACATCCCTTAAAAACCAGGAGCCAGTGAAGAGGAACCATATCACTTTTCAGGGTAACTTCTTGCCTAAACAGACCTATCTCTTCTCTCTTGCAATTCTTACCCTGAGGTAGCTTGTTTAGAAAATAGAAGAAGAAAAAAACCATTTTCCTTGGCTAGAGACTGGCAAGAGGTAGATTAAAATAAAAAGCCACAGTAGAGCTGTACCCCCGAGCTGGCATCTCTTTCCTGCCTGCTACTGCGGCCGGAGGACCACGTATAGACAAAGAGCAAACAGCAATGTCACTCTCCTGCTCCTCGATCTAGTTGAGAATTTTAAATTAAAAAAAAAAAAAATCAGACTGGCTGCAAAAAAGGATTCCAGGTACTTGAAAACTAGAAAAATTTGCCAGATATAGGATTGTCAAGGAAGTAGAACATGGCATTGGACATTTTTATGAACATCTAGATCTACACTGTCTAATATGTTACTGCTAGCCACCTAAGGCTATTTAAATGTAAGTTAATTAAATTTAATTTCATTTAAAGTTGCATTCCTGGGGCTTTCCTGGCGGCGCAGTGGTTAAGAATCTGCCTGCCAACGCAGGGACATGGGTTCTAGCCCTGGTCCTGGAAGATCCCACATGCCGCGGAGCAACTAAACCCCTGAGCCACAACTACTGAGCCTGCGCTCTAGAGCCCCTAAGCCACAACTACTGAGCCCACGTGCCTAGAGCCCGTGCTCTGCAGCAAGAGAAACCATGGCAATGAGAGGTCCGCGCACTACAACGAAGAGTAGCCCCTGCTCACCGCAACTAGAGAAAACCCGTGAGCAGCAACGAAGACCCAATGCAGCCAAAAATAAATAAATAAAAATAAAATAAAATAAAATAAAGTTGCATTCCTCAGTAGCACGAGCCATAATCCGAACACTCAGCAGTCACGTATGGCTAGTGGCTACTGTATTGAACGGTGCAGAATAAAACATTGCCACCATTGCAGAGAGTGTTACCTGACAGTGCTGATCCAGAAAAATATAATGACAGAAATAAGCATGGTAAATAAAACAAAGAGAGGTAAGACTGAATGAGAGGAAAAGGCCAGTGGTGGACGTGCACTGTCAGCAGCTGCACCTTTAGCCTGCGGTATAAAGGTGGTGCCGACAAAGAAGTAAGAACAAGTCTCAGGGGAAGCCCAGGGAAGGGCTGCCTGTGAATTCATGGAATGATGGTGCTCACAAGACTAGCCTTTTGTTTGATTTTTTTTTCACACCATACAGCATGCAGGATCTTAGTTCCCTGACCAGAAATTGAACCGGTGTCCCCTACAGTGGAAGCATGGAGTCTTAACCACTGGACTGCCAAGGAAGTCAAGACTAGCCTTAATATTAGCATCCTCTGGTTTCTTCTCAGATCACATCGCTTCCCTCCTGAGCGGCAGTTGTCAGACGCTCAGAAGAGCTGGCATGGATTTTGAGTATACTTGTCAGTGATCTGCTGACAAGTATATATAAAGCAGCAGTTTGTGCATAATTAGCAATTTTATGAACTAGGCTCTTCCTATCTTAACCACATTATCATGGATTTGCATTCTAATATGTCTTCTTGAGTTAAAGACGAAATGAACAGCCACTAAATGACCCACACCTATATTTCTCTAGAAACACACTCTCCATGATGGCAGGATTATGTCTAGTTTTCCCTAGCACTTAGAACAGTGCCTGGCATGAGTAAAGAATCAATACATATTTGTCGCATGAAAGTACTTTGTGCGTGAGAATGCCATCCAGCCGTACACCTCGAGAAAGAAAAGCTTGAAAAGATCCAGCCTACAAAATAAAACATGTCCTCTTAGTATAATATTTAAGGATCCGAGACCTGCTTCCAAGCTATGACAGACATATCTTCCTCTTATTCACTTATCTGTCCTAGGTTCCTAGGCTCCAGAGCCACCGGCCAACATCCTTTCCTCCACAAACACCACACACTTTCATCCCTTTAGTCCTCTGTTCATGCAGCTCCCCCATCTGGGAATCCCTCCCCACTTCACTCCTCTTCCAACCTCCCAAAAATCAAAATCCTACCCACCTGTTAAGACTGTTCATCTAAATCATACACATCTCTTTACTTCTCATCATGTCCTAGGAATTCACTTGGCACTAGTGCCATTTTGTTTTGATGGAGTTTGAATCTTCTGCACACCCACCTCCTCCTATACACAGTAAATCCTTTGTTCATTCCTCCTTGTGGTCGCCTCAGAGCCCAGTGTGGTACGTGTGGGCATACTGCTCAATAATTTCTCCTCAAACAGCATCGTTCAGGAAATGGGCCTTGGTTCATCACACAATCTTAACAGTATAGTTGTCAAATATGAAAATGAATTCTGATGACAACTGCCAACTAACATTTATTGGGCACTTATATATGAATAGAACTACACAAATAGTTCATGTAATCCTGACATAGGTGAGGTAACTTGCCCAAGGCCACATCGATTTAGGTGGCAGAAAGGAATTCAAACCCACATCTAGCTCTTTTCTTTCCACTGATTGTTGTGTTTTCTTTTCTTTGTACTGTGTTTTATCATCTGTAATAAGTGTGGATAGGCTTGATTTCTTCACTTTGAAGATATTACTCTTGATGCTATCTATAAAATATGAATGATTATTACCCACAAATGACTTTCAGCCTCTGCCATGTTTTTCCTATGGACATTAACCCCAAAACGTTTGAAAGCATTTTTAACTACAGGATGTGGACTACAACCTATTAAGATTTATCTCTCTCTCTGTCTACTGTAAACTTTACCATCAAGGGGAAAGTCATGCTTAATTTTTTTCTGTGACTAGATAATGCCTCAGAATTATTTTTGAATCACACAAAAAATAAACTCATCCTTTACTGTGAAGAAATATTTATTCTCATGCAGTTTTTGTTTGCTTGTTTTTTGCTGCAACATGCGGCACACAGGATCTTAGTTCCCCGACCAGGGATCAAACCCATGCCCCCTGCAGTGGACGTGTGGAGTCTTAATCACTGGACCACCAGAGAAGTCCCTCTCATGCAGTTTTTTAATAACTGATGTGAGTTAAAAGCTCCCTCAGTATCTCCAAGGTGAGCAGAGAGGTGCATTACCCAGTGCAGGTTACCCTCCTAACTTAAGGTCACTCTTCATTTGGGAGGTGGGAATGAAAATGGGCATAGCATTTTAGCTGCTGAACATTATTTGCTGTTTATGAAGCCAGGTAAATTATACATAAGTAGACCCTAAATATTCTACTAACACCACAACTAAGCAGCAGAGTATCAAAATGATTAAACCTTAAGCAACTATTAATTGGAGTCAGAAAATCCAAAGGCAAGATTCAAAAACCTTATAAAGCAGAAGGGCAAGAAACTTCTTCCGATGGGCAGTAAACTTAATTCACAGCACTTTCTTGTCCTTCCTTATTCTGTCAGTTGTATGTAACTCCATGAAGTAGGCTTTGTAAATGTCTTCCAACTTCTCCTCACTGTATGACACAGACGCTTTGCCTTATTCCTAACATTCCTATTATGTTGATAGATTGAACTTTTTAAATAGTATACTCAACGTTAGAATACAGGCCTCATTGGTTTATTCTTTTCCAAGTTATTGGTTGAGATGACACTATGGTTTGTGTTATAAAAACACTAAACACTAGATTTATATATATATATTAGTTGTTACATGCTCTTTTTAAAACTCATTCATCAAAATGACATACAACCGGGCTTCCCTGGTGGCGCAGTGGTTGAGAGTCTGCCTGCCGATGCAGGGGGCGCGGGTTTGTGCCCCGGTCCGGGAAGATCCCACATGCCGCAGAGCGGCTGGGCCCGTGAGCCATGGTCGCTGAGCCTGCGTGTCTGGAGCCTGTGCTCCGCAATGGGAGAGGCCACAGCAGTGAGAGGCCGGTGTATCACAAAAAAAAAAAAAAAAAAAAAAAAAAAAAATCACATACAACCTAGCTATTTTCCTCACTATAAATAGCTATTTTGGTTTACATCAATGATGTCTCTGGAGATTTTAAATCTAAAAGAGATTTAATTTTTCATTCAAAAATCACTTTTTTTTACCAACACTTTCCTCCCTCCAAAATCTAGGAAATGTGCCAAGATTTTCAGAAAATATATTTACTTATTCTTTGAATGTACTTGGAAGGAGATTAAAGCATAGAAAAATAAAAGCAGATGAATAGGACTTGTGGGCTGAAAGAGATATATTTGGTTCATTTTGTTGTCACTTCCAAGAAAGAAAGAGAGAAAAAGAAGGAGGGAAAGAAGACAGGCTCAAAAACTTAAGGCAATGATTTTAATGTTTCCTAAAACTATGCCTTAATCAATTACATCTATCAAATTCTTGAATGGACTTCTTTGTCTTAATATGTATATAAATACTACCCTGTTTTGTATTTTGTTGGGGCATTGAAGTAATTTTCTAAAGGGAATATTTCTAATGCTAACACTGGGATTTTATCAAGATAGGAACTGTTGGAAGTTATAGTTTGTTATGTATCTAACTGGATAATCATTGGCTCATAAAAGTACAAAAGATATTAGGTTTTGTCACCCAAAGGTCCAATTAAAAAATATTTGGTCACTAAATTCCTTCAGTTTAGGCATCATGGAGAATATTCAAAAACATTTAGAAATGTTTGGACCTTGGTATGAAGCTGCCTACTGGGTTTTCTGAGTAAAAAAAAGGATTGACATGTACACACTGCTATATTTAAAATGTATAACCAGCAAGGACCTACTGTATAGCACAGGGGACTCTGCTCAATATTCTGGAATAACCTAAATGGGAAAAGAATTTGAAAAAGAATAGATACATGTATATGTATAACTGAATCACTTTGTTGTATACCTGAAACAAACACAACATTATTAATCAACTATACTCCAACCTAAAATAAAATGTTTAAAAAAATTAAAAAAAAAATTAAAGGTTATCAATCACTTAAGACAAAACATGAAAAATCAATATGTGTAACAGAAAACGATTTGGGGGGATCAAAAATTCCAAAATGTTTATTTCTCCTCTCAGAATGTATAAGGTGATTTCAAATGGCAAATTATTACACCTTAGGGCATGCATGGAGGAGGAGAAAAGCAATTAAAAACCAGTGTAATAAAATTAGTTTCCATTTCAAGTACCTGATATATGCAGTGTGTTTTCAGGATATGGCTAGTACTCACAAATAATCACTTTTATAAATGTAAGGACACCTAGAATGAAAGAGGTGAAATAAATTTCCTAAGGGACTTAAAAACTCTCTGCGTCTTAGTTTCCTCATCTGTAAAATGGAGCAGTAGCAGCAATTACTTTATTGGGTTATTATAAGAATTAAATGGAATTTGTATATACCTTGCTCTGCCCAGTGAAAGCACTTGGTGTTTTTTCACCAATGCCACTCAGTAGGGAGTTTGGTATTCCTTTCTTCCTGGTCCCAAGGCCCCACCCTCTTTCTGCCACCCCGCTCATAATACTCTGAGCACAAGGAATGGAAGCCTAATAGCTCCTGAAGACATTTAGAAACTTCAAATATTTTAACACGTCCTAATTTTTAAAGGTCAAATAGTAAATTATGAGCTGCCACTTGGAATTCTAACTACAGTATAGAGTATTTCTTAACCTGAAGCATTAGGGAGAACAAACTCCTGCTTCCAACAGTGGGCAGGTACATTGGTGCTATGATGGTTAACTCTATAATGGAGCATCATTATTAAAGGACTCAAAAATTATCATTCCATGAGGGAAGGTGCTAAATTCTATAAAATAATATTTAAATCATTGTTTACAGACTCTCCATGAGCCAGAGATCCCCATGAAATACAGAATACAGTATGCCAAATTTACCAATATGTATTATGTGACTATGGGGTAAATCATGTCAGAGAGCCACTGGAGAATAATACTAGCACAGGCTCAACTACAAAAAAGTCAAAAGAAATTCTTATTGAGTCTAAGATAGTTACAGAGAAAATTACTAATATATAATTATCAACAAAGTAGAGGAACATGAAGTAAAATGAGATAGGTGGTCTAATTTTCCTCCTAACTTAACACACAAGTATATTTTGTGGATTTGAATGCACACTTTGTCACATTTCAACAACACCAGGGCTGAGAACAATGGAGGGGCAGCTACAGCTGATGTTGACCAGCGGCTAGTGATGCAGTTGCCCCGAGGTGCAGGTATGCAAACGCGGATGCCATTCGTGGTGGCACAACTGCAGAGCCGCAAGCCCACATTTCTGCTTACAAACCACTTAATGACCATTTGAAAAAAGAATGAGACGCTGTCTGGAAACCTTCTGCAGTCAAGTAAGATCAAGATAGTACCAGCATCTAAACTCGTAGAAGGGTTTGGATGAAATCCAGAGATGACAGAGGCGCTCTCAGACAGGCTGCATTAGCCATCTTCCTGCCGACCATGACACTGTGAGGATGGACCCGAGTCCAGAAGTGACTCACAAGAGTCTGCCTAGAAAAATGCTGAAGGATTACCTCATACTTGCTTAACTTTACTTTTATAGTTATGTATGTCTGAGTGATAAGTCATAAACATCTATGTATAAGTTAAGTCTAAGACAGCTCGGTCAATAAGTTGAAAATAAAAATCTTAACGGAGGGCCTCCCTGGTGGCGCAGTGGTTGAGTCCGCCTGCAGATGCAGGGGACGCGGGTTCGTGTACCGGTCCGGAAAGACCCCACATGCCGCAGAGCGGCTGGGCCCGTGAGCCACGGCCGCTGAGCCTGCGTGTCCGGAGCCTGTGCTCCGCAACGGGAGAGGCCACAACAGTGAGAGGCCCGCGGACCGCAAAAAAAAAAAAAGAATCTTAATGGAAAAGCAGGATCGTGTACCAGCTGAACATTTCTTCTTTCTCAGTGGCACTTACTAGTGGTCGTACCCTTTATGGCACCTAAGACTTACAATATATTTCACACCTTCATCACCTTGTCTCCTGACCCCTCAAGCACTCCCTCTTTTAAGATAAACCCTACTCGCATCTTCCTGCCCTCTCCTACTTCTTAATTTATGGCCCTATGTTTGGTCTCAATAATTTGGCCCCATAAACTGTAAATAAAGGTTAAGGGGAGAATCTTAAAGTTACACGGCTGAGATTCAAATTCTGGCTTTCCTGCTTGCTGGCTGTGTAGCCTCGGGGAAATTATCAAAAACCCGTCTTTACTTCAGTTTCCTGAGCTGTAGAGGGCAAATAATGATAACATCTATCTCATGGGGTTGTCGGGAAGATTAAAAGAGAACATACATGCAAAGTGCTTTGAACTGTCCTGGGTACCATATTGAATATCCTTTAAAGTGTTGACAACTATACGTTTTAATGTTGTTGTCTGTAATCAAGTCAAGGAGGTAAGCTTTTTTCTAACAGATCTGGAATACAATTTTAGTTCATGAGTCACAAATTGTTATTCTATGTCCTGCATCTCTACTTCCCACCTGCCAATATTGCCCACCGGATCTGGGGTAAGGACTCGTGTTCCTTCAACACATGACCTTCTATCGGCTACAGGTTAGTTTGTTCAATTTCCACAAGACCTCTTTGAGAGGGTTTTATTAACCTCACGTTTCAGATGGCAAAAGAGACCTGAAAGAGTTCAGTAACCTGCCTACAGTCACTGAGCCCAGTGTGGGGAACTGGGATTTGCATCCAGGTCTTTGTGATTTTGCAAAGCCTTAATGTTCTTCCCTTCCTTCCACGTGATCCACACGTATCAGCACAACAGAAGAAAGACAAGACATGTGACCATTGTAGAGTCACAGGTTTCCTTCTAGATCAAGTGACTGTAATTCTCAGTGCTCTCTGGGATTCAAATCCAGTCGGCACAACCGTGGAATGACTGGTCTTAAAAAATTTTTATTTTAAATTGGAGCATAGTTGATTAACAATGTTGCATCAGTTTCAGGTGTACAACAAAGTGATTTAGTTATGCATATACATATATCTATTCTTTTTCAAATTCTCTTCCCATTTAGGTTATTACAGAATACTGAGTAGAGTTCCCTGTGTTATACAGTAGGTCCTTATTGGTGATCTATTTTAAATATAGCATTGTGTGCATGTCAATCCCAGACTCCCAATCTATCCCTCCCCCCACCTGTTTATATGACTCGTGAAATCACTCGTGGAATGACTATTCGTAAATACTCCACTCTTTTTTTGCCTTTCTAATGGTAGAAGGTAAACATAATCTTTAGGGAAGAAATAATTATTTCCAAGGACAAAACCATGGGTCATATATTTATATTACATATATCTAAAAGGCGGTGTGTCCAAAATGCAACAAAGAGGGAAGATACTATTTGTAGGACAGGTTATCAAAATATCTTTGTATGTTGTCTAGTAGCACACCATACACTAGCATGCATATGATAAGTATACTCATCATAGTTTGATTAGCTTTAATCACAAGAATAGATTGATATTTTGTAAGCTTTAATTGCAGGAATAGGTGATATCCCTCTCACAATTCAGATTAGGAAAATACAGCCAAAAGAAAATCATAATTCAAATAGTGTGCCATTTTAATACTTCCAGATGCCTTCACAAATTATAATATTTAATACATTTCAGTAAAAAAAAAACCTAAATGAGCATGTAAATTTTTATTTTACAAAACGTTTGCATTTATAGTTTTATATAAAAGGAAACAGGAAAGCCAGAGGGCTTGAATAACAACAAAACTACATCCCAAGGTGAACTTCTGCTAAAAAGAAATTTGGTTTCCTGCTTCTTGGAGTGAAAGGCATGCTCTCCTTCAAACACAAAGGGCATGGAGTTCCTGCAAATTCCCTGAGACCAGGAAATGCCCTGGTAGAACCAACTGATACAACTTCAGTGTTCAGTTTCCTTAGGCACGTGAGAAAGTTCACTTGGTTCTTCATTCATTCAACAATATTATTGAACACCTACAATGTGCCAGAAAATACACCAGAACTACGGAAGTACTAAGCCGGGAACAACTCTATTGGGGGCGAATTAGACATGCTCACAGCCTCGGGGAGGTCATAGTAAAAAACCAGACCATGTCGCTCTGTGACTTTCTTCTAAAGGGCGTGATGGTATTCACAGATACCATCTGTTTCCCAGACTTTTCACAGGGTGTGTTTAGGTAACACTGTTCACTGGACACTTTTACAGACGTGAGAGCAGCAAAGGGGTAAAAAGAAGTGGTTAGACAGCTACTCACCAAGAAAACCAAGACTGGATTGGATTCAGGGCTTCTGATTTATCAGTCAGGATTTAGAAAGAAATTAAATGTATATTCTTCACTCAAAAGGGCTATTTTTGCAAATGCTATTTTGTAGATTGATTAATTTCCAAAATGAAGTTGAAGTTAAATTGATGGAGCTCAGCAGATATAAAAGAATGCATACGGAATATATACAGTTCATGACAGGTGCTCATTTTTCAACCAAGAGACAGGTGAGATTCCACAGACATCCTGTTAATGGTACATGGATATAATAAAGTAGAGAAGATGGGCCAAAAAAGTGTCCATAATTACATGAAGGCACTCTGTCCTCAGAGTAATCCTAGGGTAGCGGAGGGAGGGAAGTAAGTTTTTCACTTAAAATTGTTCAAGATTCCTCTTGCAAATTAAAAAGTCCTCAGTGGGACAGCGTATGACCTGGAATGAGACTAAAAGGTATTCATTTTCCAGATGCAGTTGACAGGCTTTAAAGGCTGCCTTAGGTCAAGTGATTTTATTTATGATATAAACCATCCTACTCTTTATCAAACGCTCCTTACTCGGGATTTCTACTGCATGCTCGCATTTTCCCTTTTTTAAAAATACATTTTAGTGCTGTTCACCAGTATTACTGACTTTTCTATTATTGACTTTTTCACTGACAGATCAACGAAGTCTTGAAGCATACGATTTTAGAGCTGACAGGTTTTCATACCATAATGCTGGCCCCTGCAGAACTCTGGGGCTGGTTGGAGCTTTAGTTTATGAACAAAAGTATTCTAAGGCTATGTCTTGAAAATCATGAATCTAAGTTGAAATTTAGGACAGTATAGAAAGATGGGTCTTTTTTTTTGAAGATGCCACATATCTTAGGTATACTTTCTAGGATCTGACATCAGACAAAAAGCTGGGATTAGAGGACCTGGGAATAACCTCGACTGTCTATCACCAGTCTAATGTCACGGCGGGTGTGCCACACACTCTAGGCTCCTTAGTGTCTTAACTACACAATTTCTGAATCCATCTAGGACATCCTCAGGTCCCTTTTCATTTCTAAAAATCAAAAATGTAGCTATTTCTTCCTAATATTTACTCCACATCTTCCTTGCTTTAAATTTACTTTCCTTTCATTTTGTATTCAGCGTGAATAAAAACAGCTATTCATCATCATCAAAACATATCACATGATGCCATTTATACAGAACCCAAAACACTATTACAAAACTTCTTTGAATTAATGTTCGGGGCTGCTTATCATGTGCTAATTATCGTGTTAAGCATTTACAAGAATTATACCATTTGCTCAAAGTCCTGAAGGAAGAAAGTAGTAAGGCTGGGATTCAAATCTTTAGGTCTCATGATCCCTGAGATGCTGCTTATCTATAGTTGAATCACAACAACCTTTGGGTGGAGATTCAGGAACTCTGGCAGCCACAGCAGGATCCCATATGGAGAAACTCCACATATGACCCCGCCTACCACCTAATATACACCACCACTCCACCTCCCGTTGGGGGGTGGGGCACAATTACTGGCACAGAATTGCATGCTATCACCCTCAGAAGTATTTTTTTAGTCAGAAGCGGGGTGGGGGGAGAAGGGAGAAAGCCACAACATACATGCATATAACCATCACACAAAAGCATCCAAGCAAACATCATTAAGGATTTATTTGAATTTTGCAGGCAGTGTGGGGAGCCCGGCTTTCTCCTTTCTTCTGCGTTTGCACTCTGATTTCCCATGCTAACCATAATGCTCCAGTACCATAAACATTTATATATTGTCCATTTAAATAACGCACATACTCTGTCCCATTCATCGAAATGTAAACGATCACAAAAGAGTCAAGGTGGAAACCGCGGTGAAAGCTGTAACGTTTACTGAACAGAGGACATATGTTTGCAAATTACAGCACTGCACGAGCACACAGTCCAGGGTTCATAATGTTGTTCCAATTCGGCTCTCCAAAGGGCCGTCTCACACAGTCCCTTTTTAAAACAGTAACTGAAAGGAAAAAGGTGTCAATTGCAGTTACATGCACAAAACCACATGGCAACTTTCATTTAGAATGAATGAAAGGTCAGGTCCATGCACACGTTTTTGTATGGTCAGAACTTTTCAAAGAATAATGCTTTCGTAACCCATAGAGTATCTCAGAATAGTGTCGAGTTTAGCAAGCAGAGCAACAGCTTCAGTGAACAACAGAATTTCTACCATTTGCCCCAATCAATATCCTACTTTGCCCTCAAGAAATTCAACACAGCACTTCATTTTTGGAATAACAAGGGAAAATTCATCTGACAAGGGACATGATATGGAATACACCTATAAAAGGTATTTCTCATCTCAAACAATGTTTAACAGTCGACTTCTTTCCTTTTGTTCCAGTGGAAGAAAGTTTGGTCAAATTGTCAAAAAAAATACCACCAGGCTCTTGAGGTAGACTTTAACCTCCAATTTTCCTCTAAAAGTTATCTTTTAACAAAAATTTTTTTAAAAAACTTAATTTCCAGGAATTTAAACAATTTAAAACAAAATGTCTATTTTTATAAGTAAAAAAAGTTATGTTGTTCAATTTTCCGAACTACCATTCTATCTCTTTTTTTTTTTTTGCCTTTTATGGAAATATATAACATAGTGATCATGGAGTAGAAAGTTATTAGATTTTTATCTCCTTAGAGATTAATAACAGAAAACTGAAGAGGATTTTCTAATCAAAGAATCTGATAGTATAAAACATCTGATGTAGTAATACTTAATTGATGACCACTGAGACTGCTAATAAGAATAAAATTAGAAAATTCTAGAAGAGAAACCCTAGCTGATTCACTTTGCTCTACACAACTTATCTGGTTTAATTTAATACAGCATCTATGATGATTTTATTCTAAGCATAAGATGCCAGCTGGTCTCTTCTAAGAATTCTGTTACTCTGCCATTGGTCTGAATGGTGAACTGGCCACCTTAGAGGTGTAGCTCTTGCTCATTTCTCGCATATGTCTCTGGATATAATATTCTACTCTTTATTCCTTATTCACTTTGAAATGCAGAAATCCTCCACCTGTCTGAACATGATATTTTGACACGTAATTAAATATTACATGTAAAAATTAACCATTTTGTCGAAGAATTTAATTTTCTTCAACCTTCCTTTTTGTTACTGTTCAATGCCCATGCAAAGGACCTGTTTACAACACCCAGATTCTTCATAGAGGACAATCCAGACAGGCTTATCTCAGTTTGCTGGCAGGTGCATCCCAGTCACTTGCGCATCTGGTTTCTCTTTGCAGAGAAAAGAGTGCTGATCCACCGTCATCTGCTTCATGTCTTGGCTGGATTTATCCCAGAAAAGGCTATGGGGGAATGCCCATTTGCACTCTTAATTTGTAAATCACAGTCATAAAATCAGAGGAAATGCATATCTGCCACTCTCTAATTGGCACACTAAATTTATAAATCTAAAACTGTTTTAAAAAGGGGCAACTTAAAGAATACCTTTATATGTGTCTATGTGACAATTTCCCCAGACTTGAAAAATGTTGGCCTTAGCTATTCGCTCATTGTTTTTAAAAATCACATTCTTTTCATTCGATCAATAAACATTTACTCAACTCCTACTATGGGCAGGCACTGTAGCTCTCCTTTTTCCTTCCTAAAAGAAAGCAAAGGGCCTTCCTTATTCAGTGGGTTTAAGGCATCAATAAGGACAATTTAAGCTTGAGTCAATTTATTCTTGAGTGTTCTAGTCAGTTTTAAGGTAATCTCTTTCATATAAGAGGAAAAAAAGAAGGGAAGAGAGCGAGGCACTGCCCACCTACTATGTGTCAACACCGAGCCAAGAACTGTGTGGGTGTATGTTGCAGAATTCTTAAGCCTCTTAAGAACTAAGGGAGGGTATGTATTCTTCCCATTTTATGGACAAGGATAAAAAGCTTTGATGAGTTTAATAATTGTTCAAGATCATTTCTCATGCTACATTCTTAGCTTATGTTCTTAACAGATTCATGACAGGAAAAAGCTATCAGCGTGATTCTAGAATTTGAACTCAGATCTGAGGAACTCCAAAATAAAAACTCAATGCTTACTGTTTCTGTTATTAATTTCACAACACCAAGATGCTGTAAATTTCTCTGGATTGAAAAACTGCTTGAGTACAGCTATTCTATGTTGCTGTAAATTCCTTTGTGAGGAAAGAGCCCTTGAAATCATGCATTCCCTATGCCAAGAATATGTGAGTAAAATCTTTCTTTCCTCACCTTAAAAATTTTAAGATGAAATGAAGAAAGTGTTGCTATAATCCTCCCATTTTCTCAATATTGTGAAGTAAAAGTCTGTAATTAACCTCTCTTGATGTTCTAGGAAATACAAATCAAGATAATCCTCTAGGGCTTCCCTGGTGGCGCAGTGGTTGAGAGTCCGCCTGCCGATGCAGCGGACGCGGATTCGTCCCCCGGTCCGGGAAGATCCCACATGCCGCGGAGCGGCTGGGCCTGTGAGCCATGGCCGCTGAGCCTGCGTGTCCGGAGCCTGTGCTCCACAAACGGGAGAGGCCACAACAGTGAGAGGCCCGCGTGCCGCAAAAAAAAAAAAAAAAAAGATAATCCTCTAGTTTTGATAATATATTTATTTGTCCCTCCGCTATTTCCTTTACCTTAAAAAATTAAGGATATCATGAATGTTAGATAAAAGAAAAAAACACTATGAAAAAATTACTCTTCTTAAGCATAATTATCTCCAGATATAATTCATGGTAAGTTTACTTCCTTTCTCTTATGTCTTATATTCTAACTCTTAACTCATCTTCATTTAATGCAAAAGAATTAATGGGCTTCCTTTACTATTTCTCTGCTTATTTTAAAGCTTTCTTCCTCTAGCTTTAGGTAAGAAGTCTTTAAAATCCATGGGCTGGGGCTTCCCTGGTGGCGCAGTGGTTGAGAGTCCGCCTGCCGATGCAGGGGACACGGGTTCGTGCCCCGATCCGGGAAAATCCCACAGGCCGCGGAGCAGCTGGGCCCGTGAGCCATGGCCGCTGAGCCTGCGTGTCCGGAGCCTGTGCTCCGCAACGGGAGAGGCCACAACAGTGAGAGGCCCGCGTACAGCAAAAAAAAAAAAAAATCCATGGGCTATTTCACCGTTCTAGATTGTGATAGAGGATTGTTATTTTCAAATTCCAATAACAAACACAAAGATTTAAATTTGGCAAAATAATTAAAGCTAGACATTATATAAATAGAAAATAAAACTTGCAATGACCAAAGAACCCCCTTTTTGGTTGCAGTAGATTGTATCATAATGCCCACAGTGAAAAATACTAGATTTTTCAGAAATCGGGTCCTCTCTAGCAACAATTCAACAAATGCATGTAAATGTACATCTGTGAAATAAATCTGCAACAGATCCTACACTTGGAAATGAGGTCTCGAACAGGAAGCCATTTATTATCACAATAAATTATATCTATAATCTATAGAGACCCCCACTCCTTAAAAAAAAACATAAACCAAAAAAAAAACCTAACTTGGAAATTTTAAAGACTCACTTGGAAAAAAAAAATGATGAAAGGTTGACTGGTGTATAATTCTTACAAAACTGCAAGCAGTGTTTCTTTAAACATGTAGTTTAAAAGACAATGTATACATGCTTTTAGAGCTTAATTTCCTTGCATTTGTACTTAAGAATGAGACTGACTTTACCTGGTATCTAAATTAATCTCTAGAAGTAGCTCAGCTATGTCAACCTTAGATTGTTAAAGCAGTATTGTGATTAAAATATCCCTTGGAGACCTTAACTGCTACCCATTCCCATATGCACCAGGAAGAAATGAATGTACATCTATCTCTTTTTCTCCAAGCGTTCCTACTCTTGAGCATTACAATGTGATGTAAGCTACAATCTCTTCTGTACTTCTAAGTAGTGCAGGGAAGATTCTGGAATACAGTACTGCCTAGCTGCTCTCAGAATCTGTCTGACCGTGGAGCTTTGCTGCATGTCTAGATCTCTTTTGATGATCTCCTTTTAACTAAGTTTTGGGTCTGGTCAACATGACTGCATTTTCTAAGCAGAAAAGAAAGCTGCCAACATCCAAAGGCAAAAACAATAGGAATTAGAAGAACTCCAGATTCATCTTAATTTCTTCCTCCCACCTCCTTCTACTCTCTTTTTTGGCTGTGGTTATGCAGGGCTCTTAATGTCCACTGCCATGGCCCACCTCTCTGCGCCCCCTCCCCCAAAGGCCTGAAATCAGAATTTGGGGAGGGAATCTGGGCCATGGCAGTATCCAGGGCTGAGGAAAACTGGCCATCCAGTCACACAGCTGGCCCTTGCTCCATGTACATCAGAGTAAGACACCCTTACAGGTCCTAACACTCAACTTCAGCCAGATGAAACTTCAAAAGAGAAGTTAGAAAAAAGTTTCTTCCTTTGCAGATGTTCCTGAATTTGTCACCTTTATCATTGTACCTACATATGAAATAACTATATAAAGCACCTTAAAATAAGAATTCCTTCACCAAACTATTCTATAGAGAATTATATAAAATACTTCACCTATGAAAACAGTCCTATATAAAGTGAAAAAATACGTTAAAATACAAAATTAAAATGACTATTCTCAAATTAAAGGCTAATTTGGAAATGATGCAATTTCTAGCTATTGCCAGAAATCTTTTTGTCTTGTATTACCACTGAAAATCAGTCAGTACCCAAATGCCTTAGCCAGCCTCACTTATTTGCAGCTAGAATTCATGGTACCGAGGGCAGAATCCCAAAATACGTAGAAGACTGTATCTCACAATGGTACGTCTTTAAAAAATGAACTCAGTACTTCTTTGTGTGTGATATTTCACTGCCTTTTGTCTAGCTATTATAAGTTCATTACCCAGTGTACTAAGTTGATTATTCCAGAATTTTTCCAAGCAAAAAGTTAGGCTGATGAGTATTTCCAGGGTCATCATCCATGTCCCTTTTTGAAAGAAGGTTCTAAATATGCCCTTTTCCAGTCTTCAGGCACCTCATCAGTCCTCCACGAGTTCTCAAAAATGATATCTAGCGGCTCTGTGATGACTTCGGCCAATTCATTAAGAACTCTAGGATGCCAGCCATTGGGACCTGTGGATTTGAACATATCGGGGTTATTTAAGTTCTTTACCCATTCTTCCCCTAGTCCATCATGGATTCCTGCTCCAGTTTTTAAGTCATACTTGTCCCTTTCTGGTTACCATATGGACTTTTGAAAACTAGCTTTCAGTCTCTGCTTTTTATCTATCAATTTTCTCTTTGAAGCTAATAAGAGAAAAATGTATTTTATTCTTCTCAAGCCTATGTTTTGTTTAAAAAAAAAAAAGTCTACTTCTCTTTCATGTTTCTTATAAGAAAAGGAAAGTTAAAAAACAATAAATAGGGCTTCCCTGGTGGCACAGTGGTTGAGAATCCGCCTGCCGACGCGGGGAACGCGAGTTCGTGCCCCGGTCCGGGAAGATCCCGCATGACGAGGAGCGGCTGGGCCCGTGAGCCATGGCTGCTGAGCCTGCACATCCGCAACGGGAGAGGCCGCAACAGTGAGAGGCCCACGTACCGCAAAAAATAAATAAATAAATAAATAAAAGTATATCTTGTAACAGTCTGCCTTCCTAAATCACATCACTGAATTCTACATTCTGGCAGCCTTAGTCATAGGTAACAGTCAACATACTGCAAAACATTTCAAAAGCTAACTAGCTCGTGCTCAGAGGGTACCTATCTATCCAGCTTGTCTGTGCAAGTGCTAATTCAAAACGTACCTTCCAAAATAAAAAAAGATTCACAAGCATCTTTAATCATGATTTGTATGCACATAACTTGAACACATAGGCATTTAAAAAGCATAGCTGTGCATGAACTGGAAAGAGATGAAGAAGGGTTTCTTACAAAGCAGTAACCTAGTTGAATTCGTCTGCTATTGTGTGGTCACCCGCACCAGTGTTCTGGGATTGATATTACACTAATTATCTCCAAGCTCTGATCGGTGTTGACAGTTTTAACCCCTTCGTGGTCACCATGATTCCTCCAAAATTGAAAGACAGCAACAGATTACAGTTTCCTGCCCATCTGTCATAGTGATGTCCTGGGCCTAGAATCCCTTGACAGATCAAGAATGGACAAAGGAGAAGAAGGAAAAAAAAAGAGTGCAAAGAAAGAATGAGGATGCCTGGGTCTCTCCTATGATTTTTGATATGACAGGCAGGCTGTGCTGCTTGGATTCAACGATTTTCTTATTGTTGTTTTTGTTTTGTTTTTTTCCAGTACGCGGGCCTCTCACGGCTGTGGCCTCTCCCGTTGCGGAGCACAGGCTCCGGACGCGCAGGCTCAGCGGCCATGGCTCACGGGCCCAGCCGCTCCGCGGCACGTGGGATCTTCCCGGACCGGGGCACGAACCCGTGTCCCCTGCATCGGCAGGCGGACTCTCCACCACTGCACCACCAGGGAAGCCCTTGTTGTTGTTTTTTAACTGGAAAAGCTTTTGGAAAAGGTTGAATCAATTTTGCTCTCTTCTGTTTTTTGTTGTGTTTTGTTTTTCTAGTCTATATCTCTCCAGTAGTACCCTCTTGCAAAAAAAAAATCATATTGCAGCATTTATTAAGACTTTTAAGAAAGAATTCTGCATATTTCTCTAGGGCATAATAATTTGTTTTAGCATGTGCCATCTTCACCCTTGCTCAAACCTGCCGATGGCAATATGTTAACTAATATGTCACCATTAATTACTTTGGGTAATATCATTCGGCAGTTGCATCTAAATGGATAGGAAGCATTACTAGCCTTGCTCAGGAAGTTTCTTTCTCCAGAAAATCAAGCTGTTTTCAGGCCTTTTTTGCCCCTGTAAGACCAAGTAATAGTCTCTTACTACTCACTAATATATTCACAGTCACTCAGATAAATCCATATCCAAGCCAATCAATGCCTCTATGAAAACCAAACTCCTGTTATAAACTACGTAAAAGTAATGTTCAATCTGTCTTGACAAACTAAGCTTTTTTCTTTTTTTGAGGGGGGAGTGATCAGAGTTACCTTAACATGAAGAAGGCAAAACTTTTTTTTTTTTTTTGCCGTACGCGGGCCTCTCGCTGTTGTGACCTCTCCCGCTGCGGAGCACAGGCTCCAGACGCACAGACTCAGCGGCCATGGCTCACGGGCCCAGCTGCTCCGCGGCACGTGGGATCTTCCCGGACCGGGGCACGAACCCGCGTCCCCTGCATCGGCAGGCGGACTCAACCACTGCGCCACCAGGGAAGCCCAACTGTTTCATTTTTAATGCTCTAATGAATGAACGAATGAAATAGCATTGCAACAAAAATTGTATTTGCTATAGAGTGCAAGATAACTTGCTATTTCTATCTGAAAAAACAGAAAGAGCCTCAGGTTACAGCAGTAGGGTTACTAAGCCCTCAGGAAGACTACAGCTGAATTCTGAAGGCGTCACAAAGGAAGGAGGCAGCATCTTGAGGACATTCTTATTAAAATGATTCTCAGATGTCTGCACCGCACCTGACAGGCTCTGCCTGAAGTCAGCAAGATGACCTTGTCTACTGTTAAAGGTCATTTAATTCCAGGAACCTGTGGAAATAAAGAAAACGCCTTTGTACAGACTATCATCTAGTAAACGGGCGACACCCTCCACCTTAAACTTATCTAAAGATGTGGACCACGAAGTCATTCACAAATCTAGCATCAACCTAACAGCCTCGGAAACCTCTTGTGTCTTTGGTTCAACAAAAATAAATCCCATTCATTAAACAAGCCGAGCCGTGCAATTTGCTACTTTTCATTCTTTGGGGGAGGGGGTGGGAGGCAAACAGGATTTCCACAGTTGGGTCATGGAGAGTTTCAAGATGTGACAGCAGTCGCAGAGAACAGTAATTAGCTGAGCACATGTTGCTTCATGATCATAGGAAACGTGAGTAATTTCCAGGCTCCTTGGAGCTCTGGCACCTGGCATGCATTGTGACATCCCAGATCCTTTTCCTTACAGACCGCAGTCCTCAAGCTGAATAGAAATGAACAGATGTTTACAACTCTGACCAGCTTTAAGGAGATAACTGCTAGAAATATGTCTTACAGGCAAACAAGCGATATCAGTCCAGCCTCATTTCACAGAGCTGCTCCTACCATCTCACATTTTTTCCTTTCATTTTCCCCCCTAAATAATCCAGCATACTCCTACAAAGAAAAAAGCCCTTTCTTCACTCCACCAAGAAAAATAACAATCTGTTTATATGTGTTTACAGCCTTCTTTGGATATGACTAGGCTGACTTAACAAATCATGAAAGGAATTGCCTCAGATCTGGTCCTTTCTCAAAATTCATAAAACTCAACCTCTGGACCAATAAATAGCAAGTTATATTTTTGGTTCTACTAATGCTCCTGAAGTTTTCCTGTTTTTAAAGTTTGTAAAAATTGAATGCCAGCAGTTTGTAATACGCCAAATTATTATCTATGTCTACGGAAACATTACTAAAAGGTTTATACTCTGGTTTGGCCTAATTCTTCCCCAATCTGTCTTTGCGCCCACTCTCAGATAGTCCTACATCAGGGCCATACAAACCTGATTCTTGGGCTGAACTGTGACTTTCTCCGTTTTATTTGCTCTAAGCTCTTATGGGGGATGGGAGGGGTACAGGGACAGTCTTTCATTTCACAGATATTTGGCAATTCTAATCTATGTTAGAGTTCCAATTAGAGAAACAGAGGGGGTGGGCAGGGGTGCAGGAAAAGTTATTTAAGGAATAAAGAAACTATTATACTGTGGTTAAAAATTAAGTGTTATGAGATTATGTTTTTTCTCAGTTGATTATTCTGATTTTTAACTGGCTTCCAGTCTGTTGCTCTTTTCAGCTTGTGATTCTCCCCCTAATTAAAAGGCAATCAGAGCTATATGCAGGCTAAACCATTTAGAAGTTATTTCTCTATTGTGATATTAGTTTAAAGGATGTAGCTCCATTGCAGATGTAGAACCAATAAATTCCCCACATGCGGTGGCTGAGATAAAAAAAAACAAACTGGTGACTGTACAATAATAGGCCATGGGGCTTCCCTGGTGGCGCAGTGGTTGAGAGTCCGCCAGCCGATGCAGGGGACACGGGTTTGTGCCCTGGTCCAGGAAGGTCCCACATGCCGCGGAGTGGCTGGGCCCGTAAGCCATGGCCGCTGAGCCTGCGTGTCCGGAGCCTGTGCTCCGCAACGACAGGAGAGGCCACAACAGTGAGAGGCCTGCGTACGGCAAAAAAAAAAAAGAAATAGGCCATGCAATTTCCTTACGGGAGGTCGGGGGGGGGGGGGGGGGGGGAGCGGGGAGGGAGGGGAACAACTCTCTCATAGGAAAGAATTAATAAAGAACAATGGTGCAAATGTTGCCTTCTCTCCTCCTGGATGGCACAAGGCACACAAATCTGAACCTTTGGGTGGTTGGTGATAAGACAAGATTTTTTTTGCTGCATAACTTCCTCAGCATTCAGCCATGTCACACTATTGTTATGGAACCAAGGAAGGTTGGTAATTTGATAAGAGACCGGGGAGGTGGGCGGGTGTAAATACAGCCTCATTTTAGCTGTAAATTTCTCCAAAGGCAGAAACCACATTTTACACTTCTTTCTATCTGTCTCGGGAATATTATATATAGCATGCCACACACTTCTACTGCTGATTGATTCAACTGTCCACAGTATAATTTTTATATACAATTTCTCAGTAAACGAAGTTGCTATTGAGAACTGTTAGTCTAGCAAGTCAGACAGGAGTATAGTTTCCTTTGCCCACACAACAGAGAATAAAATAGCAATATGTTCACTAAATCCATCTGCATCTTCACAGTCATCTTCAGCTCCTCGAAAGGCCTCTAGGGGGGGCACCTCTGAGCTGCTGGGAAGGCTTAGGCTGCCTCCCAGCCCCCAATAGGCTGGAGGATGCAATGTTATGATACACAATGAGCTGGCATATATGTCCTTTTTTCTACAGGAGTCTTACAGGGTAGGATTCCAGGGATTCTATAGAAAAATGTTTGGCCTGCTCCAGAATAATCCACGTATATTTTCTTTTTCTGACTTTAAACACAAATACCCAGACGCATTATAAACCATTCTGTACAACTATCCTGCCTCCATCTATGGTGTGTACTTGGTAAGTACTGATTTACTATCTAATTCCTGGAACAAATTAAACAGGTTATAATAAACTGAGCGGCTTCTCGCCACCTTCTCTGGACCCACAGGAGTTCTAAGCTTCACTCAGGACTGAATCTGCAGTCCTAAGCAGACGGAAAGTATACTGGAGAGGATGGAAATTTTTCTACCCCTTATTATTCAGAAAACTCTCAGGAACAAATTCAGAGGTTAAAAGACAAAAATGTCTTTATTTATGCTCTCCTCAGGGCATTCACCAATTTTATAATTTTTCCAACTGAATAGCTATGTAAATTCCCGTTTTCTTAAAAGCACTTTGTTATAGTCATCGTTGACATATTCTGAATATGCTAAATTCCCCCCATACGGAGGACAGCCCAAAGGGCTGTGGTCGGAAAGTGGCAGCAAACTCCAGGAGACCACACTTCAGAGGCCCGGGACCTCCTCACTGACCAGAGCTGGGTCATGTCTTATCTCTACCAGGAAGAAACGATCAGGAGTTTAACTGTTGGGAATTCTGAATTCTTCTTTCAACAATTTTATAATAATTAACAGCTGGTCACAACATGTAACTGGGGCCAGATCACCACACTTTCAAGAAGTTTAATAGTACTGTTAAGGAGGCAAAATAGTAGCTGGAGGGGACAGTGCTTTTAAGAACAAAGAGGGATTCTGAGCATGTTTACAGATGGAGTGGAAGGATTCCATGCAGAGAGACCAAATGCAAGAAAATAAAGGCATAATTATGGACCATAATTATGACTAGGGCCAAGAGTAGATACCCAGAGGAAGGATTAGTCTTCGAGGGGAGAGAGGCAATTCCTCATCAGAAACAGAGGGAAAGAACAGACGGGCAAAGATGTCAACACACTTTGAGATGAAGGAGAGAGCCAGGGAGGTAGCTCGTGTGCAACGGACTTGCAGTTCTCAGGAACCACCTAGCCAAGTTCACCTGCAGAAGGGGAGGTGAGAGGAACGAGGGTACCATGTTAAGGCGCCCAGAGGAGGTAAGGGGGGCCTGAACTGGGACATGAAATCAGTTTGACAGCTGCAGGAGGGCAGATTCAGCTGGGCTGGACTGCAGAGAATTACAGTGAAATGAGCTTTTAGAGTTTTTCTGTATTATACTTCAAGGTCTCCAAATACCACCCAAAATAGTGATCAAGTCACAGGCCTGGAAACGTGCAATAGAAGTCCAGAGTAGAGATTAGAGACAAGATGGCGGAAGAGTAAGCCGCGGAGATCACCTTCCTCCCCACAGAGACACCAGAAATACACCTACACGTGGAACAACTCCTGCAGAACACCTACTGAACGCTGGCAGAAGACCTCAGACCTCCCAAAAGGCAAGAAACTCCCCACGTACCTGGGTAGGGCAAACGAAAAAAAAGAAAAAACATACAGAAGGGTAGGGACGGGACCGGCACCAGTGGGAGGGAGCTGTGAAGCAGGAAAGGTGTCCGCACACTAGAAGCCCCTTCGCGGGCAGAGACTGCGGGTGGCGGAGGGGCAAAGCTTCGGAGCCGTGGAGGAGAGCGCAGCCGCAGGGGCGCGGAGGGCAAAGCGGGGAGATCCCCGCTCGGAGGATCGGCGCCGACCGGCACTCACCAGCCCGAGAGGCTTGTCTGCTCCCCCGCCGATGCGGGAAGGGCTGGGAGCTGAGGCTCGGGCTTCGGTCGAGCGCAGGGAGAGGACTGGGGTTGCCGGCGTGAACATGGCCTGCAGGGGCTGGTGCACCACGGCTAGCCGGGAGGAGGTCCGGGAAAAGTCTGGACCTGCAGAGGAGGCAAGAGACTTTTTCTTCCCTCTTTGTTTCCTGGTGCGCGAGGAGAGGGGATTGGGAGCGCTGCTTAAAGGAGCTCCAGTTACGGGCGCGAGCCGCGGCTAACAGCGCGGACCCCAGAGACGGGCCTGAGGCACTAGGGCTGCTGCTGCCGCCACCAGGAAACCTGTGTGCGAGCACAGGTCACTCTCCACACCTCCCCTCCCGGAGCCTGTGCAGCCCGCCAATGCCAGGGTCCCGTGATCCAGGGACGGCTTCCCCGGGAGAACGCACAGCTCACCTCAGGCTGGTGCAACGTCCCACCGGCCTCTGCCACCGCAGGCTCGCCCCGCACTCCGTGCCCCTCCCTCCCGCCGGCCTGAGTGAGCCAGAGCCCCCGAGTCAGCGGCTCCTTTAACCCCGTCCTGTCTGAGCGAAGAACAGACGCCCTCTGGCGACCTACGCGCAGAGGCGGGGCCATATCCAAAGCTGAGCCCCGGGAGCTGTGCGAACAAAGAAGAGAAAGGGAAATCTCTCCCAGCAGCCTCAGGAGCAGCGGATTAAATCCCCACAATCAACTTTATGTACCCTGCATCTGTGGAATACATGAATAGACAACGAATCATCCCAAATTGAGGAGGTGGACTTTGAGAGCAAGATTTTTTTTCCCCCCTTTTCCTCTTTTTATGAGTGTGCATGTGTATTCTTCTGTGTGAGATTTTGTCTGTATAGCTCTGCTTTCACCATTGGTCCTAGGATTCTGTCTGGTTTTTTTTTAACTTTAAAAATTTTTTTTCCATCTTAATAATTTTTTAATTTAATAACCTTATTTTATCTAACATTATTCTATTTTATCCTTCCTTTCTTCCTTCCTTCCTCTCTCTTTCTCACTCTCTCTCTCTCTCTTTTTCTTTCTTTCTTTCTTCCTTTCTACTTTTTCTCTCTTTTATTCTGAGCCGTGTGAATGAAAGGCTCTTGGTGCTGCAGCCAGGAGTCATTGCTGTGCCTCTGAGGTGGGAGAGCCAACTTCAGGACACCGGTCGACAAGAGACCTCCCAACCCCACATAATATCAAACGGTGAAAATCTCCCAGAGATCTCCATCTCGACACCAGCACCCAGCTTCACTCAAAGACCAGCAAGCGACAGTACTGGGCACCCTATGCCAAACAACTAGCAAGACAGGAACACAACCCCACCCGTTAGCAGAGAGGCCGCCTAAAATCATAATAAGTCCACAGACACCCCAAAACACACCACCGGACGTGGACCTGCCCACCAGAAAAACAAGATCCAGCCAAATCCATCAGAACACAGGCACTAGTCCCCTCCACCAGGAAGCCTACACCAACCCACTGAAACAACTTTAGCCACTGGGGACAGACACCAAAAACAACGAGCACTACGAACCTGAAGCCTGCAAAAAGGAGACCCCAAACACAGTAAGATAAGCAAAATGAGAAGACAGAAAAACACACAGCAGATGAAGGAGCAAGATAAAAACCCACCAGACCTAACAAATGAAGAGGAAAAAGGCAGTCTAACTGAAAAAGAATTCAGAATAATGATAGTAAAGATGATCCAAAACCTTGGAAATAGAATTAACAAGGACCTACAAGAACTAAAGATGAAACAAGCAACAATGAACAACACAATAAATGAAATTAAAAATACTCTAGATGGGATCAATAGAATAACTGAGGCAGAAGAACAGATAAGTGACCTGGAAGATAAAATAGTGGAAATAACTACTGCAGAGCAGAATAAGGAAAAAAGAATGAAAAGAACTGAGGACAGTCTCAGAGACCTCTGGGACAACATTAAACGCACCAACATTCGAATTATAGGGGTTCCAGAAGAAGAAGAGAAAAAGAAAGGGACTGAGAAAA
>RJWK010013746.1:0-38612 GCA_004363435.1 Platanista minor
CCCCAGCCGCAGCCCTTTGCACTGGAACGGGCTTTGGGGAGCGTGCTTTGTTCCAAGTACCTACTCCTCTCAAAGGAATACATTTTTGTTTCTTTGTGAAAATGGCCCAGAAATGAAAAAAAGCCACCTGTGATTTGTCAGTAAACTTGAGGATTTATTAAAATCTTGCTGTGCAGCCCTTCCTTATTAATGTCAATGGGCTCGACTCATGGTCCACGCATGGTTAATGATTTGTCGATTGACTTTGTCTTCCTAGGAAGCAGAACAGTGGTTTTCAGCTCTGGCTGCTGCTTCTTGGGAATCAAGTTGGATTCTGTAGATTTGGAATTGTGCCCACACATCTGTAGAGTTGAAAGCTCCCTTGGTGATCCTGATGTACAGCTATGGTTAAAACCCATTGAACTAGACTAGAGCATGAACTTCAAAGAGTTCAGGGGAAGTACACAACTACTCTAAGTCATTCCACAGGAGCAGGTAAGGAGGCTGTTTTTGTTGAGAGCCCGGGAGCGAGCGATTTCAGAAGCCCAGAGGAACTGTCAATCCTGGTGCCTGTGAGAAATTAAGCTCTTAGGGATTTAGCTCTGTTTAGGCTCCTCCTCCCAATCCCCATTTGATTTAATAAAGACTCTCGCCTTATCCTGAAATAGTTGTGAATGGGAATGTAACTATTCTCTGCTTCTAAAGCACAAGTATATATACTCCAATAAAGATGTTAAAAACAAAAACAAAAAACAAAAATAAAATACCCTAAAAAAAAAAAGTCCTTTCTCCACTCTCTGTTGCCTGGAAGCGAGGAACCAGGGTAGTGTGTTTCTCATATTTTACTCCCAACACCCCTGCCTCCCTCCAGATAATAGATGTGATCAAATAAACTGAAATCCCCTCTCACCCCAATCCTTGGAAATTTTCAGCATTCATTAGCATATCAAAGGCTGGGAAAGTCCTGTGGTTAACACCATAACAAAAAAATCTCTTTAAAATTTTGTTTCAGTTAAACAAACTTATTTGCATAGGAAGAGACTTTTTGCTCCTCTTATACCTACAACTAAGTATTTTTTCCTTAACACCAGTTTGGGAAAGACTGGCCAAGTCACTTTCTGATTCAGTGGTTTTCTGAGGGTTAATTTCTGACAGCTGAACCTCTTTTTAAAATCCCCTTTGAAGTTGGACTGAATTAACAAATGGAAGGCTTGGCAAAGCAGTTTACTAATTCATAACTATATCCCTCTGCATTCTTCGTGTTGCTAAGTACTATAATCTTTGACCTGAAAGGAAGAATACTGCTAACAAGTAAATATTTAAAAGGCCCATAAAGTATAATGTGTATAATGTGCGAGTTTGTGCCTGGGGAGCCCGTCTGCTGGCTGAAAGCAGTGACTCACTTTTCATCTCCTAAATAGGCTGTTGTTTTACAGTAGGTTGAAAGGAAATATTTTAAGTGCTAAAAGTTAGATTCTTTTGATTTTTGTTTTTAGATTTAGTTAGCCATTGGCTTCACCGAGTTGAAGGTGACGTGTAATTCATAACTCTTGCGTGTGCTGGTACCCTGTACAAGCAAGTTAACGTTATTGTGAATGAATGAACTCTGTGCTACCAAAGACGACTTGGAACAGAGTGAGGAAACGGAAACATGACTCATTGATGGACTTGAAGAGTATCAAGGGGGACTCACTAACTGCAGAGCCAGAGCGGAGGCGTGGTAAAGCAGGGAGAACCTGGATGGGGCAAGGAAACCAGGGTTCCAGTCCCAGCAGTGCCCCTGACTGCCTCGGTGACAATGGCTGATTCACTAAACCTCTTGGCCTTCTTTCTGCCCATAAGGGGAAGTGTGAATTATTTGTTGCTAGGATAACTGCCAGCTTCAAGACTTGATGAGCCTCTGAGTTCTACGGATTTTCTGGTTTGTGTGGAAGTAGGTGTGTATGTTTTTATTTTATTTTATTTTTTTGCGGTACGCGGGCCTCTCAACTGTTGTGGCCTCTCCCGTTGCGGAGCACAGGCTCCGGACGCGCAGGCTCAGCGGCCATGGCTCACGGGCCCAGCCGCTCCGCGGCACGTGGGATCTTCCCGGACCGGGGCACGAACCCGCGTCCCCTGCATCGGCAGGCGGACTCTCAACCACTGCGCCACCAGGGAAGCCCCTGGGTGTGTATGTTTTAATGGCCTTCAGATGGGATTCATCAAAGGTCCATGAAACAAACCTTTATTTTTAAATTTTGAAGTGAATTGCTATGACAGAGTATGGCCAGGAGAGTCCATGAGAGAAAATGAGGGAGCAAGTAAACTCTGATTTGTAAGGCAGGGGGCAACTGATTTCCTGTGGCTATGGCATTTGGTATAGAATGATGCGTATGTGATACTGTCAGAGAAAGGTTCATTATTGTCTACAGGCAAAAGTTGTGCTCTATCACGATTTCTTTTCAAAAGCTGTAAAATAACTCCTAGCTACCCTGTTCAATATACATCAGTATGTTTTAAAAAAATATTGAGATCACCTTACTGAAATATATCCACAGACATTTTTCGTTAAGAACAGCAATCTGCATACCTGACATCTAATTTTTAGCTCTTGCAACGTAGTTTTTGCACAGTCACTATTGTATAAAAATAATCTTGTGTTCTACTATTTTCATGTAATGATTTTCTTTCATACAGGCTAGATTGACAGGCACATTGAAATATCAGTGCTATGCCTGTTAGAAACTAACCTATGTATTCTCTAAAAGTGATAATCTGACTTGAATGTTTTGGGGAAGGGAGATAGCACAGTATTCTGAGGGTCATGATTAATTCTCTTTAATTATGGCTATGAGAATACATCAATTGTCAGGGAATAATTGTACCAAAAAAAAAAAAACCCAAATATTTTTAAAGGGTAACTTTCAAATTTAAATCATACGTGAAAGTTTCTGTAATTTTATCCCTTTTTCTTCCTGCAGCTTAAACCACGGTATAATATTTTACTACCAGTGGTTTTTGTTTTTTATTTTTTGATAAACTGGTGCCAGTAGTCCCGCACCTATTTTTTTTCTGACTGTATTTTGCAAATTCTCCAGTTCTAAAAGATATGCCTGACAATTACGATTTCCATATATGCGGTGAGGGCGTCCTACAGTGCTATGTGCTTGACTCATAACCCCACTAGGTGGCAGTATTATTATTCTTGTTTGTATGTTTTCAGTGGGTGGCTGGATTCAGAGAGGCTTGCCCCAGATCAAATTGTCAATAAGTATGTGTTGGAATAAAGATTGGAATCCAGCTGTGCCTAATTCAGATATTTGTGCTATCCCCCACTCTGTGCTGCACGAGCATGTCTTGGGGGGGTAAGGGAGGAAAGAGGAAGAGCCTTGCTTCCTACATGATCTATTCAGTAAATTTCTACTGAACACCAACAGAATTAACATTTTTCTTCTCAAGGAGTTACCCATCACTGGTGGACAGGAGAAGGCGTAGTATGGGTGGTTAGACATCAGTTACCTATGGCAAACTAAGGAATCCCATATGCCCGACTTCATGGTGCCTTGCAAGTTCTTGGGGCGAGGGTGTACATAAATAAACAGCCACTTTGGAGGGTCAGAAATAATGCAACCGAGGAAGAGGTACTGAGATGAATCTAGAAGCGGGTGGGTTGGCCTCTGCTGACGGGGCCTAAATCAAAGACTGAGAAGCCTGGGTTAGATTAGCAACGGCGGCTCCTGAGCAGCATTTGACAAGATCAGGGCTGCGGTTCAAGGCTGACGTGGCAGAATGTGGAGGCCCAGATGGGTCAAACTAAGCTGGAAGCTGCGGGGATTTCCCTTAGGGCAGACGGGAGAATGGCAGAGGGACATCTCGACTGTTGCTTTATTTAAATGGAGGTTATCTTTGAGTCTGGGTATGAAGGTGGGAGTGAGGCTGAAAGGAAAACCTAATGGTTTGGAACAGCCTGGGCGACGTGCAAAGTAAGCGTAGAAATACTGTAGAAAGACGAGGGCCCATTGGAGGTGGGAGATCCAACTTGTGGTCAGGCTGTTTTCCCCATTTACGGGGTGTTAGGGACTCACAGGATGAGAGTGAGCAACGAGTGGGGGGCTGTACTGTCCCCACTGCAGACGGAACTTGTGTTGAGGAGGCCGCAGCTGTGGGGAGGCGTTTTGTTGTTTGCAGTAGAGGGAATCAGAGGGAGAGGAAGGCAGCCTCTAGAAAAAGAGACTGAAAGTGCCAAGTAGCAAATTCATTCATGCTGTAGATGGTGAGCCGCAGGCAGGAGTGAACCAGGAGAGGGGAGATGGGGTAAGTGAGGTTTTGGAGTGAAAAGGAGGGACAGAGAGATGCAGGGTCCGGGGTGGGGAGCCTGGCGGGTCCCCCAGCTGACGGGGAGGCTTGCTGGGCAGCTGTAGGGCCCTACGCCGTGCTGAGCAGTGAGGTTAGTCAGCCTCGCCCAGCCAGTCGATGCCTACCCTGACCTGTACCTGCCCTCCAAGGTAGTTAGTACACAACCAGTGACCCCCAAACTTGTCTGATCAGCCCCCCCCAGGTGCTTCCCTGGCCCTCTCCCCAGAGATTCTGTGTGTCTGGGAGGGGGCCCCAGAGTTTGTGTTTTAATAAGCACCCCCCCAGGTCATGCCGATGAGCAGGCAAGTTTAAGAAACACTGACACGGATGCCCGAATGTCCTAAAGGCTGGACAGCGCCCTCTGTGATATTTCTTCTTTAGCTCCTCACCCATCTGGCCTGTGTAAGTATGAAAGACAGTTCTGAATTTTAACCCATAGGTTATTGAAGTGAATGGATACCCGACTGTTTCTATTTTATAAGATACCGTCAGGTTTTGAGTTTTACGCAGGATTCTTTGCTGGTTCCTAACCTAGGCTTGGCCAGTGTTTGAATACTGCAACTACTCCATCCCTGAATTTACTCAAGCCTCTACTGCTTGGGGCTTTACAGAAGACGGATTGTTCTGTTCTGCCACCTGCTGGTCAACCACAGGCAAACCATGTCAGTTTGGTTTTTTTGTTTGTTTGTTTTTTTTTTTTTTTTTTTTTTTTTTTTTTTTTTTGCGGTACGCGGGCCTCTCACTGCCGTGGCCTCTCCCGTTGCGGAGCACAGGCTCCGGACGCGCAAGCTCAGCGGCCATGGCTCACGGGCCCAGCCTCTCCGCGGCATGTGGGATCTTCCCGGACCGAGGCACGAACCTGCGTGCCCTGTATCGGCAGGCGGACTCTCAACCACGGTGCCACCAGGGAAGCCCCATGTCAGGTTTTGAGCATGATTTTCAATGGATCCTAGATGAGGCAAAAAGTCTTATCTCTAATAAGGCCATCTGCTCTAAATTAAACCTTGTATACTTAATGTTGCAAATCTGACAAAGTTAACTTTTTCTTCTCTCTGGAACCTTTTTTCCAGCCCAGGTGTTAAAATACTAATAACAAGGACACATTCTGAGAGATCAGTTACCTGTGTTAATCTCAGAAAGAATGGTTTTTTTATGCCTCATGTCTGTTCTATGGACAGATGATTCTGGCAATTCAAAGCCACAGTGAAGACAGATGGGATTCAGGCTCCGGAGTATTGGAGGAGTGTAATCTTGGGAAATTGCTTTACCTCTCTTGAGATCAGTTTATTTTCAGCGTAGCTGAATCATCTTCATCACCATCATCATCATCATCATTTTAAACCGTGCCTGACTCTGGGTCCCAACTTTGCTGATGACCTGACAGTTAATTTCTAAAAATGTTCTGGGGCATCTGTTAAAGGCTGGGCCACACAGTGGTAAACTACCTAGATGGAATTCCTGCAGCCATGGAGCTAGTGTCACAGGGTCACACAAAACCCCTCAGATTCTTTGTTTTCTCATCTGTAAGATGAAAGTGTGTGACAGAATAATCCCTAAGATCTCCTTTGGTCCCAAGCTCCTGTAATTCAAACAATCAGCGTGAGTGTAAGACTTAGTTTTCCTAGTGACTGTGGAAGGCAGTGTCTGTTCTCGGCCCTGCAGATGGGTGGGTACCCCTCTCCCCACCAACCCCCAGGCCCCAGTGACACCGATGCTGTCCAGGAAGCTTCTGAGGAGACTAATTTATGTTTTGCATCTGATGCTCTTTTAAACATTTTAAA
The DNA here is from genome assembly GCA_004363435.1 of Platanista minor. Lineage (NCBI taxonomy): Eukaryota > Metazoa > Chordata > Mammalia > Artiodactyla > Platanistidae > Platanista > Platanista minor. Next base: position 6,096 of record RJWK010013746.1, read on the forward strand.
AAGTTAGAATTGGAAAAATGGCAGGCTTCTTCATTTTATTGTTCCTTTAAATATTGTCAGTTGAAACACAGAACCAGCATTAACTTAGCTTTATCTGTAAACAAAGTGTAAACTTTCTCAAAGATTGGTGTTTCTTAATTGGGGGTCGGGGGCATACCTTACACAGGCAAAGTGTTTGATGGCCAGAGAGACACAGGATGGGTCAGGCCCAGCTGGAATTGTATTAGTGCCTTGATTCAGAATCACCTTTTGTAGAAGATTCTTGTTCAGTAGGTTATGCATAGATTGGGTGTGGCGTTTTTTGTTTGGCACTTAACGTTTTTAAAAAACGAATGCAGTTCCACTTGGGGCTGACCCATCCTGTGTTTCTTTGAGCAGTGCTAGGCCATCAGACATTTGGGAACTTACAGGGTTCCAGACACTGTGCTCAGCTCTGGACACTGGACACCCACAAATGCTTACTGGTCATCACCTCTGTCCTCATCTTTCTCTCCTACCTTTACTAGGCTGGTGACAAAACATTGTATTAGGCTGTTGATTCCTTAATTATTCTTTAGTATGAGGCTGTCCCTTAGATAGGTAAGTTAGATTTTGAACTTTCCTCAGGCTTCATTGTAATCTCATTTTGTAAAGGGTGTCTCTTCTGGAAATGGCTGAGCATATGCTTACATATTAATTCTTACTTGACTTAGGTAATTCTTAAATGATGTCACTTCCTTAAGTGACACCCTTTGACCTAATCTCAGATACAGGCTACAGCCTACTATAATTTCCTATGGCCTGAACAAGCAATATTGCACTATGTGATAAATTAAAGGTTATGTGACACCGTTAACTTTTTTTCTTGTTTTGAATTGTAATTTACTTTTAGCCAAGCATTTTCTTATCAACTATAACCAATAATGTGTATTTTATGGAACTATACAGTAACTGGTACTTTTCTTCCGTATTCATTCCTCCTCTACCAAGTATTGTCAGCAAACTAAACTTTAGAAGATGCTGGAGCACATCTTGAGTATGTGTGTGCATGCGTGTATTTGGTGATGAAATTTGGAAGTTTCTTTACTTTTTAGCTATTTTACGCAACTGTCATTACTTGTGAGGTAAGCTACACCTGTGCTATTGTTGTAGTAATTCCTTTTAACCTGTCAGGATTTCACACTTTTCTTCAAACCATTCATGGCCTCACCTCATTTGGGAAGAGAAATGGGCCTAGCAGTTCCTTGAGAAAATGACACAGGTGCAGTTCCTTGAGAATTTTGTCTGTGTAGGTGAGGCCTGCATGCTTGGTTCTTTTCCTCACAATGCTGGCGTTGAGTGAACTGTTTTCCTGCTGGGAGTCTGACCCTCCTTTGCAGCTCACCATCCCCTTCCTATATATGCAGCCACAGTTTTAATCTCCTGCTTCTGGCCTTACCAGACGTCTCCACTTGTGTACCAGCCACCTCTACATCAAGTCCTGTAAGATCAATGGTTACCTCTTTACTGCTGCTGCAGGTGAAAATAACCTACCAATTATCAAGTGCTAGTGATGTCAGCATCTCCTCAGTTAGTTTTCAGGGTCCCTGGTGTCTTTGTCTTGCAGGGGGTTGAGCCCAGGAATGAGAACAGAGGGTGCCGCTCACTTGGGGCCTTTTGAGGGAACCCTGTCGTAATTGTCCCTGCGTTTCAGGGAGACAGCAGAGTGGCTGGGCTGGGAGAAGGGAGATTAGAAGGGGGAGTCTCTATAACTAATGCCTTCGTCTGTGCTAGCCAGTCTCTATCCACCCACTCCAGCCTGCCATCAGTGGCAAGGGTCTAGTGTTTATTTTGTAGAAATACTTCACCCTTCTTTGAAGTTCTTTTCGATGGCGTTATCTTAAAGAAGCATATTACAGAAACAAAAATTCCCTTGATTTAACACATTCATTTTGACCCTGGAGAGCAAGTGTTTCAACCAAAAATTTCTGAATGCCTTAAGTGTCTTTTAGGCCATTTGTTTTCTGAATGTCTCCTTATCAAAGTGAGTTTATTACTTAAGACTGTGACAAATGTGATTGTACAGGGACAGCCAAAGTCGTCATCATCAGATTGAATTGCTCTTCTCTAAGTAGCCTTTTTACTTGGAGATTTTGATGACTATAAAAATTGTTGACCTGAATGAAGAGAAAAACATATAAAGCCATAATTATGTGCTTTGTTATATTTTCATGTGTTCCAGAAAGCTTAAATTTGTTAAGCTTTTAAAGAAAACACTCTTATGCAACGAGTGACACAGTATGTGGGAGAAACACAAAAGGCCATTCCCTTAAGCAGATTTGCACATCGAGTGTAGAAGCTTAGGTATCGATTTTTCTTAGACATACCCTGCTGTGAAGTGTTCCTTTAATTACCTAAACAAGGTTGTAGGGAAAGGATCAGGTGAATTGGTTCATGAGAGGTACCAGGTCCGTGGTACATTTACCCATCATGCCTCTGGTTGCAGAGTGAGTGGAAATTTTTAAATATTAACTAATTTATAAAAATAACTTTAAGAATGATTTGCAGGGCTTCCCTGGTGGCGCAGTGGTTAAGAATCCGCCTGCCAATGCAGGGGACACGGGTTCAAGCCCCGGTCCGGGAAGTTCCCACATGCCACAGAGCAGTGAAGCCCGTGCGCCACAACTACTGAAGTCCGCCCGCCTAGAGCCCGTGCTCCGCAACAAGAGAAGCCACCGCAATGAGAAGCCCGTGCACCACAACGAACAGTAGCTCCCGCTCGCCGCAGCTAGAGAAAGCCCGCGCAATGAAGCCACGAAGACCCAATGCAGCCAAAAATAAATGAAACAATAAATAAATTTTTAAAAAAGAATGATTTGCAGTATAATATAATTTATAAAACTTTGACACACAAAACAGTACAATGTCTTGTTGATGACCTCACTGGTATGTAGAAAAAGTGTGGAAAATATGTTTAGGGATGATACACACCAGATTTAGAATGATGTTATTACCACTGCGAGACTGGGGACAAGAGGGAAATTTATCTGTACTACTTTAAAAAGAAAAAAACTGAAACAAATATAGCCATATGTTAACTATTAAATCTGTGCTGATTTCTCTCCTTTTCTCTGTGTCTAAAATAATTCTGCATGAAAATTAAACATTACTTGACTAAAACATTTATAGCCTGTGTTTGGCATACAAATTATGGGAAAACGAATGCCAAAGTAAAAAAATTAAAAATTTGTTATACTATATCCTGCTTGTAATATCCGATGATATATCATCCTAGTCTATTTTGTATTCATTTGGTATTATATCTATACCTTGATATAATGTTTGTGCATTTTTAGTGAAATTATGAGTAAAGATTTGAATTCTGCATTATCTATTTGAGTCGTAGTGTAATGATGTTGAAACTAGTGATTTTCAAATTGTAACATGCATGAGACTCATTTAAATGTGGACTCCCAGGTTCCTCTCCAGAGGTGTGAACTAAATAGGATCCAGGAATGTGCATTTTTAACAAGCCCTCCTGGCCTCCTAACTCCCCTACCCCAATCCAAGTTGATTCTGATACCGGTATCCTAAGGAACACATTTTGGGAAACACTGGTTTGAATTATCTGTGCTTGCGCAGTCTGCACAACTCCGAGTGCCATTCCTACTTCTTCTAACCCAGGGTCAATAGGCTATGGTCTAGGGACCAAATACAGAGCCCACCACCTGTTTTTGTAAGTAAAGTTTTACTGAAACCCAGCCACCCTGATTGGTTTACATATGGTCTGGTGCTTTTTTTTGCCACAATAGCAGATAGAGTCGTCGGAACAGAGACCGTAGAGCTGATGAAGCCTAAAATATTTTCTCTCTGGCTCTTTACAAAAAACTTTGCTGACCCCTGCGTGTAATCCATCATTTTGTGTGGGAGCATGTCAAAGGTAGTCCAGTAAAGGAACTGGAGTATATATCATAAGAGAGAGTTGACTCTGATGATGAAGGCCATATAATTGACCAGTTTAGTTGAACAAGCATTGATTTAGTCCTTACTGTATGCCAGATACTGTACACGCCTCGGTTTTCCCACTTGGGCAGCTTAGAGTCTTCCATGGCAAATGCATGATTTCCAATGTGATAGGGGAAGGGCAGCATTTCTCTTCATGCTGTTGCCATGGGAACGTGGCATCTAACGCAGTGTAATCCCTGAGGTCGGGCATGATGTCCTAGGAGTCTCTCACCCTCAGTAACTTGCCCAGCAGATGCCTGTGGTAGATGAGATTCAGAAATAGGCACTCCCGGTCTTCCCTGGTGGCGCAGTGGTTGAGAGTCCGCCTGCCGATGCAGGGGACGCGGGTTCGTGCCCCGGTCCGGGAAGATCCCACGTGCCGCGGAGCGGCTGGGCCCGTGAGCCATGGCCGCTGAGCCTGCGCGTCCGGAGCCTGTGCTCCGCAACGGGAGAGGCCACAACAGTGAGAGGCCTGCGTACCGCAAAAAAATAAATAAATAAATATTCCCCTTGCTTGCTCAGGTGAGTGGAGTGTGTTGCCCCGCCCCAACCAAGTTGGCTTGGCCACGTGACTTGCTTTGGCCAATGAATGTTAGCAGCCCTGATGCCGAAGAAGCTGGGGCAGTGGAGTGTTGCTCGTTGGTGCCGTTGCCCTGAGAAAGGTAAGCCTGGACTGGCCTGCTGGTCCTAGGAGGGAGGAGAAGCACTACGGGTTATCCCTAAGGTGACCAACCATCCCAGTGTGCCTGGGACTTGCCCCCATTTTAAAATAATTGCCATGTCCTAGGAACTTTCTCAGTCTCGGGCATACGGGAGCAGAGCCACCCCAAGCCGAGTCTAGCCTAGATTAGCTGGCCTCCAGATGACCCACAGAATCGTGAGAAATCCTGAATGAGTGTTGTTTTAGGCCACTGAGTTTTGGGGTGCCTTGTGATGCAGCAGTAGTTAAGCCGTATAGCGCCTAATAAACGCTTGCCTATTTCAACTGTGATATAGCTCCTGGCCGAAATTGTAAAGGTTGAGTAAAAGCTAAGCAGGGGGAAAAGATGAGAGGTGTTTTTACAGGCAGATGGAGGCACAAAAGGGTCCAGGGCCCGGGGGCCTAGAATATAGTGTGAGCTGGCCTGTGGAGGACAGCTCTGAGGGGAGCGCCGCGGAAAGCAGGGGGCCCCTTTCCCGTGGTACTGTCGTAGCCCAGGGGAGAGGCCCGAGGCTGAGGCTGTCTGCGTGGGCGAAGGAAGGGCAGCGTTTGGGAGGAAAGACCTTGGCTCAGATCTCAGCTCGGCTACCTAATAACTTGGTGGGGGGTTGTTAGGCAAGTTACTTGGGTTTTTTGTTGTTGTTGTTGTTGTTTTGGTTTGTTTTGGCGGTACGAGGGCCTCTCGCTGCTGTGGCCCCTCCCGCCGCGTAGCACAGGCTCCGGACGCGCAGGCTCAGCGGCCCGTGGCTCACGGGCCCTGCCGCTCCGCGGCATGTGGGATCTTCCCGGACCGGGGCACGAACCCGCGTCCCCTGCGTCGGCAGGCGGACTCTCAACCACTGCGCCGCCAGGGAAGCCCAGGCAACTTACTTTATCACTTTTATCCTTGGTATCTGCATCTATAAAATATGTAGGATAATACATATTTCACAGGGTGTTTGTTAGAGGGAAGAAACCAACAGGAAAGTCTGTGATTTCTTCATTCTGACTCTACACTTACCTATCAAGCTGGCAGCAAAAGATCCAGTTAGAACAGTGTGGCTGAAAGCAGGATGGACATTGCCACTGTTGCTCACTGGTTTCAGAACTTCTCAAGTTTTCTTTCTCCCACCTTTTTTTTTTTTTTTTTTTTTTAATGTTTGAATTTCTCATTTATTTCTCACACATTTGTCTGGTTCAATGGAATCATTGCTGGTATCAGCAATATTTAACACATGTTTAGCATGGAATGGTAGTATAATAAAGGGAATAGCTGAAATGATAAAATGTCTGTTAAAAAAAAAACAGATATATTCAGTGTGCTCTGTAGAGCCATAGTGAATATAGTTTTAAAGATAGAGCCAAATAGAATAAACATTTTGGAAGGTCACTTAAGGTTGACCGAAAAAATTCTTTGTCTTAGTCATGTACCAGGAAAAACTTAACGAAAAAATTTTTCCACTGCCACAGAGCAACTAAATTTACATGGTGCAACCCAGGAGGTCCCAGCCTGTCTGCATGGATTACCAGGTAGGACGTGGGCTGCTTTTCTGATTTTGGCTCGTTGTTGATTGTCCCAGGTTCTGAGTGGGATCATTGAATTTCCAGAGTTTTGGTGGATGGAAGCAATGTAGATGTCCTTACAAATTAAGAAAAGCATGCCTCCTAGCAGTTAATGACCTTCTTTCTTCTCAGAGTGATGCAGTATAACTCTATGGATAGTGGAAATTTATTATTAACCCTTTAATTCAGATTATATATTTTTAACAGTTTCCAAATTTTACTTCTGCTTTTTGTAACTTAGTGATAAAGGAATGGAATTTAGTTATAAAGGTTAAATTATCTCTTGGACCTGGAACATGCTAAGATCAAAAGAAAGAGGGAACATGGGAATGAGTAGACGATTCTGTTGTTCACTCTTGTGAGCAGCACTGGTTAGCACTGGCTGTGTGTTGGGTACTGTAGGGAACATGGAGGGAAGAAGATGAGATCCCTGCTTTGGGGGAGCGTTATTGGCTAGTACTGTGCTAAGTCGAAGATGGTCCAGGGCCCTACCTGGGTGCTTTGGGAATTTGGAATTTCAGACCCTATTCCAGACTTGAATCAGACTCTGTGTTTTAATAAGATTTCCTGTGATTTATGTGCAAGACAAGTTTGTGAAGAACTGGTTGAGTAAGTAGAAAAAATAATAATTACAAGGATCTGGAGAGGGATGAAGTACAAAGGAGATTATGATTAAAATTTTTTTATTTGGAGTTTTATTTCAGTTTCAGAGTAGGTTCATCCTTGAACTTCAAAGTGAATGCTCAGTTTTAGGGGAGCTTCTCATATGAACTTCTCGGATGGGGACATTTTCTTGGTCAAGGTTGGGGCAAAGTTTGCATTCTTGGCAAGCCCCTAACAGTGCACAGTACACATCAGTGACAGTATCCATCAGTGACGGCTTCTGACCAGGGACAGGCCTTACCCCCTTGCAGCACGCCACATCACAGGGGGTTGAGAGCAGTAATGTGCTGCCATATTGCTCCCGTATCAAGTGATCCTGTGGGAACAGTGTCACTAAGGCTTCGTGTCAGAACTGTTCAGGAGGCCTTTTCAGACATGAAGACACTGAAAGGTGGGATTTAGGCTTGTGGTGATACATAAATACAAGTGTTTGCGTTTAATCTTTCCAGCTGAGGGAAACACTGTTGATTCCATTGAAAGGGACCTATTGTGACTTTCAAAGCTAGAGCTGGACGTAAAGGCAGTGCTTTTTTTCCTTTTAAGTGTTGAAGCAGTGGTAGGTGAGGAGAACCCTAAAAATAGACCTCTCTCTGAATAGTTAATTGGCAGTGTTTCATCTTCTCTGACTTCCTTCTTGAGTAAATCAGGTGCTTAATTCGGCAGGGGATGGGAGGTGGATGAGGAAGGAGGATTTAGTGTACTGTAGGAGTTAGCTTGCTGTGGCCCTGGGGGCAATATGGGTTTTTTGTTGTTAGTTATACATGTCTGGCTCAGACTGTTTACTTCTAGATGTTGAGATAAGCTTTCATTATTCGTGTGTACAAATTACCTCATAGAAAGTTTGCATTTGAATCTACTCTTCAGTTATTTACAAGAGATGACAGTTGGAAAAACTACTGCACGCTGTCCTAAGCAGCTGACCGTCTCTGTGACCCATGAAGTAATCTGATAGGCTACACACTTCACTGCTTCGCCCCCGTCAGGGCTGCTTTAGAACGAGACACAGTTCAGAGTGACTCTCCTTGCCGCGGCATATGTTTTTTTCGCCCTTGTCTCTGTTCGTTAAGCATTCTGTTTGTGCGCCCCATTCCAGCCAAGCCAGCAACCCTACCAACTCTGACCGTACAGCACTGTTCTCCGTTGGTTTCTGACATCAGGGTTCTGCCTCTTCTATTCTTCCTTCCAGGTTTGAGGGAGAGGTGTCATAAGGAAGAAGAACCTTTTGTATTCTATTACAAGTTAATCACTAAAGGGATGTTGCCTATAAGCTTAAATTATACATAATGGCCCATCTCTGGGAGCCCTGTTTCCCAGGTAATGAGCATTAAGCTAAAATACCTTTGTTTAGCTCAGAGGAAATATCTTGACTAGGCCCACGTGTGAATGACTGCAGGGAGGAAGAAATGAACACATCCCCTATGGAGGCTGATGGGAATCAGGAAATGTTTGACTCTGCTCCCTCCCCTTTTAGTGTAAAAGGAGCCTGAGGGCTTCCCTGGTGGCACAGTGGTTGGGGGTCCGCCTGCCGATGCAGGGGACGCGGGTTCGTGCCCCGGTCCGAGAAGATCCCACATGCCGCAGAGCGGCAGGGCCCGTGAGCTATGGCTGCTGAGCCTGGGCGTTCGGAGCCTGTGCTCCGCAACGGGAGAGGCCACAACGGTGAGAGGCCCGCGTACTGCAAAAAAAGAAAAAGGAGGCTGAATTCTCACTCAGGCAAGATGATTCTTTGGGGCACAAGTCCACCATCTTTTCTGTTTGGTTGCCTGCTTCCCAAATAAAGTCGCTGTCCTTTGCCCCAGCAATTTATCTCTCGATTATTGGCCTGTTGTGTGGCTAGCAGTAGGAGCTTAGACTCTGTAACAGGGGGTCAGGGCAGAAAAGGTACACATGGAAATTAGAAGTTATGATGCTCCTTTGTGGCCTCTGAGGCCAAGAAACTGATGGCACTTGAAATTAGTTCCTGCTCTTGGCTGGCATTTTACACAGATGGCGAGGGCAGCAATTACATGCCTGGTTGAGTTGAGAGATTTGTCTAATCCCGTATCCTGTCATGTTTAACAATTTCTATTAAATCAAAAACTTTCATTTGAGCTACACTCATCTTTAACGATGTCGGTATATATCGAAACATGAAATATTGTGTCTTTTTGGCAAGGACTTTCCAAATGTATTCAATCTATCCCTTTGACTCTGGAAATATAAATAAATCTTTCCAAATTATTGGGTATTTGGCTCAGGAATTCTCAAAGAAGATGATTCTAGAACTTCCCTTAGTAATATATTCTGGTGCATCCCAGTTTTTAAAGTTAACTTTTCTTTAATGTATTACTTAAATCATTCCTGAAATAATAGAGTCGTTTCTTGTCTTTCTGTCAGTAACGTTGGGTAAATTCCTCACCACCCTCAAGGGCTAAGAACTTAATATAAAAGAGGCAAGAAATCATAAACCCGGTTTCTGTCCACCTGGGGGTCGTTATCTAGAGGCTGCTCCTCCCGCCATTTCTACCCTTGGGCTTCCATCTCACAAGTGAAAAGGACAGGGGTGCTGGCCAGGAGGCAACTGTAACAAAGCCCTTCCTTCCACTAAAGCTATGTATTTCACTCCGTGAGTGCTCATGACTCCCATGAAGCATATAATTTAAGCAAGATTATTTATCTGATTTCCTGTTGCCTGAAGCTCAGCAGGGGCAAAATGGTAGGAAGGGAGCAGTTATTGGCACGTGTGATGAAAACAGAAGTTTCACTTTGACAGCCTGACAGTGAGGGGGGAGATGGGAAAGCACTGCACAGTAAGGAGTGTGGATAAAAAAATCTGTTCAGCATGTCTGTTTAAAAGGTCTGGGAAGAGTGTATTCCATTGTAGATTTTCTTGGGAAAAAATGGTTAAATTAGGATGTTTTATTACATTGAAGATTATAGTGGAATCTAATATTTGCAGAAACAGGTTATATTCTGAAAGTAGGGATTTTCCACTGTGGGGTTATTATGAAGATTAGCAACAGTATATGTGATGTGCGTGGCACAAAGTAGCCATGACCCCGATGCTGCGGGCAGGGGTAGATTTGTATGACCCTAGGGCTGATAGTCCAGATACTTAAAGTGTGTGGTTCATCATAGTTGTTGCATAAATGTAGGTTGAATGAATGTAATAGCTTTTTAAGCAGTTCACTTATGTTTTTCTAAGCTAATTGGAGTACATATCTAACACAGATAGTTAAAATACAAATATTTCCTACAAAGCTGATTTAAGTCATTATATTTTATCTTGGTCATAGGGGAACTCTGGTCCAGTTGTAAAAGTAGTTAAGTTATTTGAACTTCTTTTACATAAGTGAAGATATTAATAATCAAGGCTCAGTATAAAAGAAACAGAATAGCTAACAGATGGAGAATTGGTTATATGCAAACGTATCCATTGGTCTTGTGAACGATGAGAAATCCATTATGTTTCTTTGAAGTCCAGCATAAGTGTGTATTTACTTTGAGGAAGAGTCATGAGTCTAGTTCTCGAATGGACCAAGTTTGCTTCTTGATTGCTTGGCAGTGAATATTCCTCTAGCCCCTCCCATCACCTCTTTTTCAGATGTGTGTAGGAGGTACCAGAGGAAAACACACCAGTTACTAATAACATCAATTCATCTGTGCTATTGTATGTGTATGTGTGCACACTCCAAGGAAGCTGGTCTGGGGACAGTGTTCACAAGCACTTCCTGAATATAAAGAACAGCATGAGGTTTATTTCAGGGCTTGGATATTTCTAAATTAAAACTGTAACTGCAGGATGTAGACATCAGAGGGGATACCACTGTGTTCCTTGTTTGGGGTCCATGGATCCTTAAAGAATGCATACTTGGATGTCAGGGGGTCCCATGAACATCTGAAATGGTAAGCAGCATTTGGGATGTTTTGTATTTTCTGGCACGAGGGTCTTTTTTTTTTTCTAAGTTTAATTTTATACTTTGAGTTTCTCAAAGTCTTTGACTCAGAAAGAATATTGGATATTTGAACTTTGATGTTAGCCATTGATGCTCTATGTAATTATATCATTTTTGCCCTTATAATAGTGATCAAATCACGTACGTTCTCTGGACCTGAATTTCTCCATCAGTAAATTGAGTGGCTTAAACTACATGATTTCTTGAGGACACTTTGAGCTTTTATACTGAGGCCATGTTTTTGCTACCTGGACTGTTCTGCACCTTTGCCCTTTTAGTCCTAGTACCTGTTCTCTGTCGTGGTTTCCATGGTAATATGAGCTGTCCATTCAAGGAACACTTGGCAGCTGCTCTGTGTTTTTCTTCTATAAATGTTCCAGTCCTGGTACGTGTCTAGAGCCTTTTTCTTACAATCTCAGTGAATTGCAGTAGATGTATGATGCGAAATCCTGCTTTTATTATTTTTAATCAAAGTTTATTTTCTATTGTAATTTGTTAGCTCTAATATATTTGCTATGACAGGAGAGTGACTACAGGAGAGTGAGATGGACCCAGTTCTCTACTTGCCTTTACTCTGAATGACACTTTGGGGAGAGGATACTGACCCAAGTCTCTATGATGAAAAGTTGCAGAAGTTCTTTATACCCCTAGGACCATGGAATTACGTTGGCCTTGGGTGAAATGATGCACCCAAATGCATTCCAACATGTGGCTCTAGATATTTTGCATGCCCTGATTAAGGGTTTCCAAAGGGCTAGAGCCTACAGCTAAAAGCTACTAACAGCATAGCTCTCAGATTATGGTTCTCTGTGATAGGGTGAACATTCAAAGCCAGAGAGGAATGACCCCCAGGGGCTGCCGGTGGGGAGGCAGAAGTGGCTCATCAGCACCCACCCAACACCCCCCCCCCCCCCCGCCCCGACTCTGGCTGCTGGTGGAAGACAGGAGAGGCAATGACAGGTGCAAGAACGGCTGCATTTCACCTTCACTGAAAGCTGAGTGACATAATAGCTGGGTCAGTTTTATTCCCTTTGGAAGTACATTTCCTTAGATGATGACATTCCTAAATCCACTTAGGAATGCTGGATGTGTATATAACTACATAATCTTTGAAAGCTCCTTCTCAAAATCCCGCTTCCAGAAGTGTGGTCTGATGATAATTAAGTTTGGCTTTAAAAAAAAAAAAGTGTCCAGAAGTGTGTATGCGTTTTCTGTAGCTTTGCCGGAGTTCAGAAGTTTGAGCTGCTTCTGAAGTATTGACTGCAGCAGGGAGGCGGGGTTTTTTGTCTCCAATGAGGTGGCTTCAGTGTTGGGAAAGCCTATCGCCTTTCATAGGAGCGCTTACTCTGTAATCCAAGCAGTAGCCGTACAGCCTGTTTTATTGTTTGTGGAGTCCTGTGGCTCCTGAGTGCTTCACAGACAGGAAAGAGGGCAAGTGAGCTGAACTCTTTGATTTCTCCCAAGTCACCTGTGTGGGTGAACTTTAAACTAGGCGCCTGGGTTGATGCTGAATCTTTCTCTCCAGCCTGAGGAGTTCCTTCTGTCTGCAACAGACGGCTGGCTTTCTGCCCTTGTGGGGAAAGATGCCTGGGAGAGGAGTAGGATTACAGTATGGGATGCTAGGTACACACCAAAGAGTCGGAGTGCCTTGGTCCTGTTCTTCACCAAGTCCTGACAAGCGTTCCTGAAATGAACACCCTGCTTCATTTTTAAAATTATACTTTTAGTTATTTTTATTTTCATATTTTCTGGGGGCGAGGTAGGGACTGTGGATAGTCCTGATCTAGAGACCAGGGTGTGTGGCTAGGGTAAAAAAAAAAAAATTTTTTTTTGTTTCCTAATCTCTCATTTTTCTTTTCTTTGTAATTGGGTGACATAGAAGCAGTCTTTCTGCAGAATGCCCTGCCTGACTCTCAGTATTGTCTGAACAAGTAGGAAGGAGCAGTTTCATTGAAGGGACCTGGAACGATTTTCAAAAGCGAGCTTTTTGTTGGCTGGACTGTCCTTTGTCTATAGTTGATTTTGATGTGAAAGAAGATGAAAAAGGAAGGCTCTTCAGGTTCCTTCAGACTCAAGTCAAACCCAGGTTCCCTCTCACGTGCTGTGAGTTGGATAAATTTCTCCTCCTTCTCCAGGCAGACAAAGAGGCTGTTTCGCAGTGATGGAGAGCTCTCAGTTTGTGGGCAGCAGGTGGAAGCGGATGATGAAAACTGGACCTACAGAATCCAGCCCAGAAAAGGTGACTTGACTTTTTTTTATTTAAACACTTTTAGGAGTTTGTTATCTAGAATTCTTTGTTTCTATCACTGATTTCTGTTCCCGATTTTTGGCCCCGTTAGGAGTTTTTGTGTGTTTTTGTATTTGGAATTCAGTGTCACTCATTTGTTTGCATGTCTAAAATAAAAATGCTCCTTCAGTTAGATTCAACCTGAGATTGTGTCCTTCTAAGAAGGATAAAATCGCTGTTATGTGTCCTCAGCACTGCCCCCCCCCCCCCCCCCCCAAAATCACATCCGCAAGCTCATGTGACTTGTGCAAAGTTCAATGGTAAACTGCATCCTGGGAGGAATCTTCTGCTCTTCACAACAATTGAAAGTTAGGACATGGAGCTCTTTTCTGAAACAGTGCACTGAGAAAACTTTGGGAATCGTGGATAAACTTTTCGCATATTTCTTTAAGAAGACTGATGCATTACACAAACGCTTGCATTGAACAGGTGTTGGGGTGACATCGAGGAAATGAACACACGAAGTGCTGGCCCTTGATATCCTGGCCAGAAGGAGTTTTTGGATTTCTTTCAAGTTCCTTTTCAGACCGTTGCTGGTCTCTGTTCTCAGGTTTAGCATGTTTTGTCTTCTTCAAGGTGAAGAAAAATATCAGTCCTGGCAGAAAAGAGGGAAATATTTCAATATTTCTTAAGCACACGCCTGTTTTATATTTAGAATTTCTGAGGTCTTCCTTTTAGAATGTTTACTGGAGAGACTGAATTGTTAGGCTCTAAAATGGTTTCTGCGTTCAGAGCTGTGTCACAGCCCAGTGGGGGAGCACTATTTAAGGTTTACAAAGGAACCTCGTCCAGACATTCCGCGTGCTTGTATTTTCCCTGTTTATCACATTCTTCCCGAGCCAAAAGAAGCCTCACTGAAACCTTTCAGGGGCCTGTCCTCCCCCTTCTACTGGGAGATAAAACTGCTGAAACGTGAGAGAACTAAGTTAAATGTGTGCTTATGGGGACAGTAATTATATTCTGTGAACTGAGAATTAAACGCACCCTTCTTCGTGGATAATGTGGGTTAAGCCATTTGCTCTTGTCTGTTAAACTGTGGCACAAGAGGGACTAGTTAATGCTCTTTGAAGATGTCAGTTGTTTATTAACGTCAAGAAGGGGGTCCACAGTGGTCTGCTGATACTGAGCCGAAATACACAGGTTTTTAGTTCAGATGCTGTATAATATTGCCAGGCGTAGAAAAGCCATTTGTGCTTTCTGGCTGGAGTTGTGTAGTTTAGTGAGTCCACGAACTTTACTTTTCTAAATCAGGAATAAGCTGTGGTTTTGGTAAATGGGTGGGTTGTAATGTTCAAAGGGTGGATACCGTAGTGCTGTGGTCGCGAGAGGGTGTAGTTTTAATTCCTTTGGCCTTTGCCAGAGGTTGCTGTTTTATGACTTGTTTTGTTTTAAATCAACTGCTGTCAGGTTTCTGTTGACGATTGTGTACATGTGAGCACGCGGCCTTAGGATTTCCATCATAGATGTGCCATCTAAATTAACGCTAAAGGGAAAGAGACTGTGAATTTGCACGGATTAGTTTTCGTTGGGAAATGAAGCAAATACTGTACACTTGACTTGTGAAAAATAAAGAAGTCATTGTAAAGACCAGGGGCGATTTGTAGAGGGAGGACTTGTTTATGTAACAATACAAAAGACTGTGCCCTTTATCCCTTACAGTAATAGGGGATACAGTAGCCTCATGAAGATAAATGGTGGCATAATACAGTGTGTAAATTTATATGGTTCTTAGAAATAGTTGGACATGGATAATACTATCACTTTTGACATGTGCAGTCAGGGGCAAGTCCTTAAAAAGCTGCCTATAGATCAGAATTCGTGGTCTTAGATTCTTTTTTCATATTTGACTTGCAAAAGAAAATTGGCTCCCAACTTTGACACGTTGCCTCAGGGGCATTATAACAGTTGATCTTTATTCCACATAATTCTTTCCTTTGGAGAAATACAGAGTGACATTTGTTTACGCTTACAGATCAAAAGAGGGAAAATCTTTCAGAAAAGTTATACAGGATTGGAGTTCTGTTTTTTTTTTTTTTTTTTTTTTCTGGAGCATCAAATAAGCTAAAAGTCTAACAAGGATTCTCAGTCAGTGCTAAGAATGCCCAATGGCCATATTAGGATTTGTTTGCAAATAAATATGCATCGAAGACATATTGGTCTGATGGGGATTGTGTAGCATCTTTCTTTTATATCTGTCTGCCTAGACCACAGGCATCCAAATCCACTTTCCTTTCAGCCTGCTCCCTAAACCCCTGACCTTATATTCACATTTTTTGATACACACAGGTTTCTAAAAGCCTGCTCACCCTTCTTCTTCTCCCATACACACATATACTGCCTTCAAGCAGTGACAGCCAGAAGTAGGGCAGTGTAGCTTAACAAGTCAGCCTTGTGTCAGTGGTCCTGTCTGTGTTCTTCCCTCTACCCGCCGCCCCCCCCCGCCCCCCCCCCAAGCCCCCCAAGGGATCTCTGTCTGATGAGGTGTCCAGTTCTACAGGCTTTCTCCCTCCCATCCAGCAGCTGCTGCAAGGCCAGAGTGCTCGCCCTGCTCCCTGCCTACATCTCCAGGTCGCATTGCTTTGCACAATTAGCCCACTGAATCCCTACTCTCGGTGTATGTAGTATGTTGAATAAGATGCAGGTTCACTTTATAAAACAGTTGTTTCAAGTTTTGTTTTAGAAGTTCTTTTTATAGTGAATCTCCACGCTAGATTAAAGTGTTTGAGTGGTTACCTTTATGGATATCTATCAGTACATAGACCCATAGCTTTACAATCCAGTGTTACCGCATATGCTCGAGAAGCTAAGGATAAAATTCCTGAGCCTAAAAAGTAACTAGAAGATACGTATTTATGTGTCCAAAGCAATCACAAGTAAGGACCTGTGTGCTTTCTCTTGTTCTAGCACACGGCAAGTTTCAAAACTCTCTTGCATTGACATTGGTACTCTGGAAGGTAAAAATGAATTGAGTAACAGCAGTGACCCGTCCTTATATTCTTCGTGTGATGTGACCCACTCTAACAGCAGATGATGTTTCGACTTAATTAGCCATAAGAATCAAGGGTGTGAATCACTGTCCTTTTGAATGTTACATTTAGTGAATCATGAGCTATTTTACTAGATGCCTGTGTAGTCAAAAAGTAGAAGTCATTTGTAGATGAGACCATATGCTGCTTTTCCCGTGGAGTTGTGAGAGTATTTAGGAGGAATTCTCATTGAGTACCACGTGTGGGATACAGAGAAATGTAGCACACAGGCCCTGAAGTCATGGAGTTCATACTTCAGTGGAGAAGCAGATAAGGCGTTTAAGGGAGAATTAAAGAGAAAATGCAGGCTAATTGTGAAAAAGTGTAAAGTGAGTGGCTTAGATGGAGCATTTCCATGTTTTGCATGGTCTTCTGGCTGTGCATTGATTTCAACAATGTTTAATGAGCTCCTGCTTTGTTTCCAGCACTGCGGAAGGTTCTCAAGGGAAACTAATGACCAGTAGTATTTATTCTGTGCTTCCCCTATCTTGCTTACTTACTCTTCTCTTGTCAATTAAAACCAAAAGAGGAGGAATAATAATGGCGTATCCTCTCACTGAGCAGAGCGTGTTTTGTTGGAGCCCCAGTTCCCTGTTCAGCTGGGCAGAGGCATGATTGATGATCCTGGTATTGGCAGGTCAAGAGACTGGGTAATTGACATGCCAGGCTGCAATTAAAAAAATGCTTTCATTCTGTTCTTCTGGACATTGCCATATGTATTAACAGCATTACAAAATTTGAATCATTTGGAGTTCCGTTCCCTCCCTTTCCAGGAACGACAGAAATGACCAGAGAATGACCTTCCTAGATATCAAGGGTAATGAATAATCCATACACTAGGTAATCAATTGTGTGGAGTTGGCTGTATTTAAAATAATTTCATCCCAGTGTCCTCCCTAATAAACTAGTTTCAGAAAACAGAATCCTTGTGCATAATTAGATTAGCAGTGACTTCAGATACTACAGTGGAGGAAAATGGCATGGCAGACCAAAAGCAGCAAGGTCAAGATCCTGTTTCTATGTAAATACCTGTAATTGATTTTTGATCATAAAATCCTTAACAGTATAAGATTTACGAACATTTCCTTCGTGGCATTAAAAAAACCTGAAATAATATTAGCAGATACTGTCAAAGCAGAGCCCCAAATTTGATAGTAAAATTAAACAAGTAATATTTATCCTGAGGGTCACTATGTGTGTTGGAAAAATAGCTCAATGGAGTTTCTCTTGGTGTCTTAATAAAAAGAGATAAGAATAATATTCTCAGCGCAGTGAATGTAATGTTTTCTTTCTTCCTACTGAAGTTGAGATTCTGTGAGAGAGACAGTGAGTGCCACTTAATATTTTATCTGGTTCATCGAGACTGCCCTTTGTTAACCTTTGATTGTTTTTTCTTTTGAAGTTGGGCAGAAATGATCCTGTTTGTTATTAAATTGATGAAGTTCTATTGAAATGATATTTTAACTAATACCCTTCTTTTATTTACTTGTTTTTAAAAGTCTGTGGGTTTGTTTTGAGACTTAGATCCTTATTTAGATTACTGGAAGTATCGTAGAGTAATGAAGGCAGTTACTTATTGTCAGAGCTTGGGTTTGGAAGTGAGTAACCTGTGTTCTCTTTCTTTCTTTTTAAAAATGCAGTTAATTAATTTACAAATTTAACGTATAGTTAATATAACCTGTGTTCTTTTCCATGGCAATGTCTTTACTGGGTTTTGAAAACTTTTTTGAAATTGTTCTTTTCAAACAGTTATTTTAAAATTAATTTAAAAAGACACTGCACATTAATTAGGGTTAATTTTTATGTCTCTTAACAATTCATATTATATTTCTATAATTATGTATCAATATTATAGTCATAGAAAGTGTTATATTTTCATGTAATTTCAGGGGTTTGGGGGTTACCTATCATTTCCTGTCAAATTGAATGATGTGTGTGTGTGTGTGTGTGTGTGTGTGTGTGTGTTTTGTTATTACCACAGTATTTCCTATCAAATACTTCAGGTAGCTCCAATCTTATGAGTTTTACCTCAAGGCCTGTTGTGTCTGCACCCATCTGTCCATCCTTACTGTGGTCCAGGCGCTCGTCAGCTCTTACCTGGCCTTCTGAATGGTCTTCTACTCTTGTTATCTTCACTCTTGCCGCCTTTGAGCTATTCTTGAGTCTACACTGTAAACAGAGTGATCTTCCTAAAATACAAATACCATAGTCCCCCCTTATCCACGGTTCCACTTTCTACAGTTTCAGTTACCCGTGGTCAACTGTAATCCGAAAATACTGAAGGAAAATTCCAAGAATAATTCATAAGTTTTAAATTGCACCTCATTCTGAATAGCATGATGAAATCTACCAACATCCTGCCCTGTCCTGCCAGAGACATGAATCATCCTTTTGCTCAGGGTATCCCTCCCGTTAGTCACTTACTAGCTGTCTCATCTCGGTTATCAGATCGACTGGTGTGGTATCGCAGTGCTTGTGTTCTAGTCACCCTCATTATACTTAATAACAGCCCCAAAGTGCAAGAATAATGATGTTGATAATTCAGATAAGCCAAAGAATAGTCATAAAGTGCTTCCTTGAAGTGAAAAGGTGAACTTCTTAACGTAAGGATAGAAAAAAAAATCATATGCTGAGGTTGCTAAGATCTACGGTAAGAAGGAATCTTCTGTCTGTGAAATTATGAGGAAGGAAAAAGAAATTCGTGCGAGTTTTGCTGTTGCACCTCAAACTGCAAAAGTTACAGCCACAGTGTGTGATAAGTGCTTACTTAAGATGGAAAAGACATTAAATTTGTACAATAAGATATTCTGAAAGAAAGAAAGAAAGAGACCATATCCACATAACTTTTATTACAGTATATTGTCATAACTGTTCTATTTTATTATTGGTTATTGCTGCTAATCTCTTATTGTGCCTAATTTATAAATTAAACTTTATCATAGGTAGATATGGGAAAAAACAGCGTACGTAGGATTCGGTACATATCCTCAGTTTCAGACACGCACTGGGGGTCTTGGAACGTATCCCCGGTGGATAAAGGGGGACTACTGTCTAATGGGGTCGTTCTTCTGTCGTTCCCAGTGCGCATGGAATGAAGTCCTTATCATTTAACATAGCAGGAGCTCCTCCTCCATCTGACACCTCCCTTTCCCCCATCCCTTTTAACTCCAGAAATAGCAAACAGACCCACGGCCCTTTCACAGCTCCAGAATTTTCATCTCCCATTCCCTGAGTCAGGATGCTCCAGTCTCCTCCTCTGCCTGTTACTTCCTGCTTTAAAACTGAAGTCCTCCCTGATTCCCAGAGGGTAGAGCTGATTTCTCCCTTCTCTGTGTTACTCCTGACCTCCTGCATACCTTTGTAATTGCGTCTATCACACACCGGGTTGTACTTATTTGTTTACTCGTCTGTGACTTGAGCTAGACTGTGAATTCTTTTAGGACAGAGACCAAGTCTTCCTTATCTTTTTTATCCCCCAGGCTAAGTACCCAATAAAGGGATGCTGACCAGGTGAACGTAACCAACCTGGGACACTGTTAATAGTGCTGTTTGCCCAGGCCCACGTGCCAAACAGTACTCTCCGAATTTGCTTACAGCACGGTGGGTTATAGGTTGCACTGCATGCTTACTTTGTCGATTATACTGATGAATATAATCTTACAAGTGCTCCTGGCTCTGGACTTTTCTGAGTGTAACAAAAGAGAGGGTGCAGTTTGTGGGAACATAAATTTGGTGGCAGTCTGCTGTTTCCCGTTGCTCCACGCCAACCGTGCACGTGTGAAACACTTTGTACAAGCGTTTGATCCTGGCTGTTTTGACCATGAGTAAAGTTAACTTAGTGAACAGGGATGAGGTGTGGGTTGGATGATGCCATGCCTGATAAGGAGAGGCAGCTCGGCGCTATCTCCATCTTTTCTTAACCGGTTTTCCTGCTTTCACGCTTCTCCCTCACCCCAGGCCAGGCAGCCTTAACACAGCAGCCTCAGCAGCCCTGTAAAAACATCAAACATAGGTCGAGCCGTGTAACTTCACTGCAGAAAACCCTTCTCAGACATTTTACTGACGTCTTTACAATGTTCTGTGAGTCCCTATGTGATCGGCCTCCCTCACCCCACTGCTTCCCCAACCCCGTCCCCTGTGCTTTTCCCTTCACTCTTCGCTAAGTCAGACCAGGCTCCTTGCTGCTGTGAGAACACGCCGTGCAGCTTGACCTCGCCCTCTGCTTAGAATCCCAGCTGTGCACACAGTTCTCTCTCTCCCGCTCCCACTTTGGCCAGGTCTTCGCTCAAAAATCATCAGGGACCTTATTTAAAATTGCCACATCTTCAGAGAGTTGGCACGTGTATGGTTCCATCCTGTGGAACAGTGTGATTGGCTCAGTAGCACTGGTCCCACCATAAGACTAGAGACTCCAAGAGAAGCATCTTGCCCTCTGCAGCTGTATTCCTTTCCTTTGGTGCTCTGCCTCGTGGATGATGGGGATATAGTCTAAGCGAGGACACCAGAATCTGAACTTGGGTGCACCTACTCTGGGGTTGCTTAATGCCAGCAGCCCTACACAGAGCTGCCTGTAGGAAGTTGATCTAGTCATGAAGCCAAGCTTTAAGTATTTACCGATGTGAATAATTTTCCTATTCCAAGGTAAAGTTTGTCACTACTTATCAGCAAATAGAAAGGCATGCGTGGCCTAAGCAGTCTTTGCTGCTGTCACTTGATGATAGACTTAGCACTTATGTTTTCAAATAAACATATATGTTCTCCCAGACCTACAGTAGTGTAAGCTGTGACTCCATCTGGCACAACTTCTGCTGACATCTCTTATCACATGGTCATATCAGTGTTAGTCTCCCCCATTGAACTCTGAAACCCTAAGGGAAGATCATTTGCCTTTTTTGCCTTTGTGCTACCTGGACATTTTACAGTGCTTAGAACAGAATATATTAGATGGTCAATAAAAATTTATCAGACTAAGAAAACACAAAATGTTTCCTTATAAAACAAATATCTAAGAGAAAGAAATGAAGGGAAACAAAGATTTAAAAAGCATATACACAAGTAGCTTGAGACCTTAATAAAGTTCCGAGTGGATTTCCACCTGCAAAAAAAAAGTAATAATAATAAAATTGCCACATCTTCATCCTGACCCTTCTATCCATATCTCTGGTTTACTCTGAAGTGCTTTCCACCATCTAATAAACTATATACTTTTCGTATTTATTTTCAGTACTGCCTGTCTCCTCAAACTAGAATCTAACCTCGAAGACAGGAGTGATTTTTTGGGTTTGTTTTGGCAACCAGTGTTTCCCCAGGCCTGGCCCATAGTAAGTGTTCAGTAAATTTTCATTGGAAGAGAATGAATGATTCAAAGACCACTAGGTCAGGAGACCTGGATGTTTTGCTTCTGTCACTTGCTAATTGTGTGACCTGAAACAAATCACATGATCTGTTTAAGCTCTAGTTTTCATTTCTGTAAAATAGGATAATACCTATTCATCGTATATATGGGTAGCAGGTACAGCTTGTTTATTGAATAGATGAGTGTGTGTTTTATAGGTACTGTATCAGCCTACAGATTGAATCTGGTTGTATTTAATGGTACTGCCCCTGGGTTGGCAATCCCTTCGCTATCAATAGTTGAGTCAAAAGATGTCTTTTTCCTAGTACAGAATATATATATATACTAATCTCAGAATTTTCAGTATAGAAGGAATTGCTTTTAAACTACTTGTGTAACCTAGGCAACCCAAATGGAAGCTATCACTTCCTTTACATAATTTTCAAGTAATTTATACCTCAGTTTTTATGTCAAATCCTGAAAGGATTAAAATACTAAATTGAAAGTCGTGTCTAAATCAGTCAAGCCCCTGCCCCCCTTAAGTATTAACAATAGTTGACATTTAATGGGTGCTTGCCATGGCCCGACACTCTTAATGACACAGTACATGAATGAACTCATTTAATAAATACTGTCTGGATACCTTAGTAGTCAATAAAAATAATAGTTGGTTTGATAAGGAAGGATTAGATCATTAGGGAGAACTGAAAACTGGGCAGGGAAACTTATATGTGGTGAGACAGGGAACCAAGCATAATTCTTCAGAAAGAGAAATGGCATTGAAAGCACTTAGGGCATTTTGGGGTCTTTGACTCATTAGCTCCTGTTTTCAGGGCAGATGCTCTGCTTTGAGACTATTTGGGTATGTGCTTATTTGAAGCCCTTTTAAGTCTAGCCTGTGTCTTATCCAGTGTCTTGTACTTTACAGATAGTGAGTAAATACTAGTTGTGTGTACACATGATAAGCAGTGCTGAAAGAAATTGCTCTGGTTTTGGCATGCAGAATGGATTGGAGTGTTTGGAACTAGAATCCTGCCATATAGGGGCTGTAGAGGTTGGAAAGAGGCAAAAGTGCTGGTCCGGGCTTCCCTGATGGTGCAGTGGTTGAGAATCTGCCTGCTAATGCAGGGGACACGGGTTCGAGCCCTGGTCTGGGAAGATCCCACATGCCGCGGAGCAACTAGGCCCGTGAGCCGCAACTACTGAGCCTGCGTGTCTGGAGCCTGTGCTCCGCAACAAGAGAGGCCGCGATAGTGAGAGGCCCGTGCACCGCGATGAAGAGTGGCCCCCGCTCGCCGCAACTAGAGAAAGCCCTCGCACAGAAACGAAGACCCAACACAGCCATAAATAAATAAATAAATACACAAATAAATAAATAGATAAATAAAATTTTTTTAAATTAAAAAAAAAGAGTGCTGGTTGAAGCGATTATGTAGGCACGTGAGGAAAGCAGTTACGGAACCACAGATTTCCATGTTAGGCCCTCCTTGTTAAGGTAAGTCATAGGTTTTAATAATTACTTGTTAGTGTAGCAACAGTATCTGTGATTTTTAAAGGTATAGTTACACTTTTCTAGCTTTATGAAATGTGGGTAGTTACACCTTGTATTTCTAATCTTCCTAATTAAAGGTGATATTTATGGTGATCACTGTGATGATAAACGCGATTGGAAAACTTACATGTAATCAACGCACACATTGTTCCTAGACACAGATGTGTGTGGTGTGAGGCTGGGCGAGCCAGAAGCTGGTTGCAGTGCTGTCTCTGTGGTCTGCCCCGCTTCAGCCTTTACTGAACTTCTCTGTACCATCAAATGCAGCATTGCAAGGTGTTCTCTGTCATTTATAGCTGACATTTGATGACCGACTAGTCACCAGAGACATTAGATCAACAGCTGTTTATTTAGTTCTTGCTAGAACCCATCACTATGCTGGGTGCATCACAATTTGGCCATTTATACGTGTACAGTACATGGTGAGCACTTGCCTAGGAAGCAGGTGTCTGAGACCGTCTCCCTAGGGGCATTTGTTAGCCGGAGTTCTCAGTTAGTTCCCCCCCTCAATACCACCCTTTACTTAGACTTATTCCCAGGATCTGGGTGTGGGTTGTGGATTCTTCTGTTTCGAGAGCTACTATTGCCTTGTAGGCTTGATATAAAGCAATACCTTGAGAAAGCCACTCGGAAGAGTGAGCCTCTCCTAGATTCAATGTGAAAATGGCTTGGCTTGTGAGTGACCTTGAGTGACCTGACACACAGCCTTCCCTAGACCAGGCACTCATTAAGGCTGGTGGAATGAAGAGTGACTCTATCCTGCCATTTTCATGCCCTCCTATTTTCAGAAAAGGCTGTGTTGGGGGCAGTAGTGAATGGAAGATAATGGAAGAAGGTGGCAATAGATAGGAGGGAGGAAGGGAGGATAAAGATATAAGGAGAGAAGAGATACTGAGTCTCTGTACGTCTCTATTCTGCCTTCTTTTTGTGAACATTTTTCTGATCCCATCTTCTAAATAAAATAATAGTGGTCTACTGGGACTCTGACATGCCCCTTGCAGGACTAATTGTGCGCTTTTAATAGTTAAGGTTTGTTTGCTTTTAAGGCATAGCTTAATAAAGTTTCTGTACATGGTTGAAAGAAGTGTGGAGTAAGGATAAAGGCTAATCTGTTCACTGGTTAATATAATTTCAGTGGTGCAAGTGAATTGTCAGATTAGAGCTTAATGTATATTTTATCTTTCTCTAAGGGAAGCCCAGTTATAAGTAAAAGCCACAAGCAGTTGAGATTTCAGTAAACTGTATCACTTGATTTTGGGGTTTTTTTTTTTTAGTAAACTTTAAAAAGAGAAAGTGAGAATAAATATATTTTATTGTTAAAATTCCTTTGCCTCTGTTCCTGAAGGTTCTCTTTCACTTTGTAACTAGAAGCGCCTCAGCTAAAGTAGAAGCTGGGTATCTGGTGTTTCCGGGTTACATTTTGAGATAAGCCAGAATTCCTACCTGGACACAGGTGTGTATTGCTTCAGTCTTGAGTGGCTGGGGATTCTTTTGCAAAGAATATAGAAGTCAGTTTGAGTTTACCTTGGTGGGCAGTTGTTGGATTGGTTGCTCTGGTCATCTTGACTGGTGGTTATTTATTTACACACTTTTTTTTCACCAATGGAAAGTACATGGAGTGCTTTGACTTCCTGGAAAAAGAACTTTGATTTTCACCTTAAAGTAATTTTATTGCAGAGTTAATCAACACACTGTATTCCAACTATAAAAAGATCATTTAAGTCCTTTTTTTCCTTGCTAGCTTTCCACGTCCAATTCTTTGTCCTTAAGTATGAACGTCTGAATGTTGTTCTGTTCTAAGGACCCCGGTTCTGTTTGATTTGTAAGCAATTTTTGAGACAGCTTGTTGCATTTGGGATGTTCTTGTGTGCTTTAGGAAGCTGGAGAGTTTGGGATTGCTCTCCTTCAGTGTTTCTTTGGATCATCAGACCTTGGTTACTTCCCACACACTGGGGTGTGCGTTAGTTTGTCCCGTGGATCTGTGTGCTCCTCTCATTGTAACTAGGGGAGAGTTATGTAACTGAGTTTAGAAATCCAAAAGGCTATGTTTCAATTCCAACTAATAAAGGTCTGAACAAAAACACAATTGCTAAAGTTTCCTCTAGTTTCTGAGGAAGTTAAGCTAAGTTTCTCTCCAATAAATGTTTGTTGGAATGGGAGAAAGAACCTTCTGTAGTAGATCTATGATGTGAATGTTGAGTTTTTCAGTGCCCCAGGAGTTTAAGTATAGTTGTTTAAGTCAATGACTTTCAGAAGTTTTGCCTGTGTCCAGAGTAACAAGTACACGTTACCTTTGTTCCTAAGTCTATACCACGCATATAAACACACACGTATATACACACACATACATTCATCTACATATATACACACCTTTGCATCTATATAAAATGAAACAAAAGCTTTGTGAAACTACTTACCTTTATTGCATGGCTACATGTGATACCCTCTCTTTTCTCTTGTTTTATTCTGTTATATTTTATTAGACAGAAGACGTCAGTCCCGACCTACTAAATTGATTTTTATCACTACCTATTAGGTCACAGCCTCTGACTGGCAAAATAATGCTTTCAGAAGTCTTCACTTCTGGTGGTAGGATTTTATCATGCTGTGTTCCAGAGAGCTCCCTCACAAACTGTGATGGAGTTTCTGCAGCTAGTCCATCATCATATTACTGTTGTAGGAAGGCCTCGAACACCAGAAGTATCTTGAGAATGGAATGCAGATTAGTGGTGCATCTCAGAAAAACCACCTGGTCTGAGAACTGAGCAACGCAGTTGAGCACCTGAGCATTCACTCACCATAGTCAGTCCTCTGTGCCCCCCCCCAGCCCAGGGCCATGCTGGTGGATAAGGGGAAATGCTTGAAAACTCGCAGGCAGGGCTGAGCGATTTCCAGCATGGACCTTGCTCCCTGCTGGAGCACAGCTGTTCAGAGCCTGCTAATGCACTCCGTGCAGTTACTTGCAGCTGCTCCCCGGCCCAAGGGAAAGCTCATGAATAGCAATGTCTGGCGAATATCTGCCCTAATCTGGAGATTTCTCTGTCATTATGCTTACTGGCCTGTTGTCCATCCCCCATAGAGGAAAATTAGTTGAGAAGTTCAGTCCATTTAACTTAACTTTCAAATTGTTGGACTCTAGCCTGTATGTATCAGAGATCCTATGTCTGAACTGGAAGAAAAGCTGCATTTTCTTTGAAACACAGTTATTGTAAAAAACTGACGACTGATAAGAGATGCTTTTCTAAATTGTGTTCATATGGACTAAATGTTAGCTTACATAAAACCTTAGAGGAAGATGTCTTTTATTATTTGTATTTCTGTATAACAGAAGCTTGCTTCATTCATAGTTCAGAATTCTAAAACAATTTTTAAAATGTTAATCACCATCTTTCTAAAATTTGCTCTGCAGATAGAGTCTGTTTGCAGGTCATAGTTTACCCAGTACTCACTCCGTACGGTCTCATTTCATTGCTCTGACAGTCCTGTGAGATGGGCAGGGCGGTGGCGTTTACCTATCCCTTTTGTGCCGAGAAAGCTGTCCCTGAGAGATTAAGTGATTTGCCTGAAGCCTTAGAGATAATAATAGAATAGTTGGATTTGAATTCACTTCTTATGACTTAGTCCCTCCCTCTCTGCATGACACTGTGTAGTATCTCTGCTCAATCCTCAGGACAATCGAAGCTTGTCTGGATGCCGGTGGTGTCACTGTGAGTAGTCATTGAATCTTGTAAGTACCTGGTGATACCCTGGTGGTTATTGAGGTCTGTAAGAATCTTTGCTTTGGCATGAGGTGGGTGTCCACTGCCTGCTTCTTAGTCCACTTTTGCTGTAAGGCTGTGGGCTTTCTCTTTTCATCCACATAGTCGTGCCTACCTCTTGTCCCCACCACTCTCTGCTCTGGGGTTTCTAATATGTTACCTTGTGTGGAGGGTCTGGACAATCCAGTTTATTACAACAGTAATGACCGGAGGATCATAATAAGATCCAAAACCACAGTCCTGTGAGTATTGCTATCTGGTAGCACAAGTATGGCTATCTTGTGTCTTGGCCATATTTTGAGTGGTTGAGTTTTTCAGAAAAGTGATCTCAATAAGTGGGATGTTCTGTAATATGTAAATATGTTTTTTCCATGTTTCTCTTCTTCTGTTGGATTTTTTTTTTTTTTTTTACTACAGTTAAATAAAGCACATGTTTGCATTAATGTTACAGAGTTGTGACTATATTTGGACATCCCAGTTCTTTTTGTAAATGTTAAATTTTAAACACATCTATAAAATCACTCTGCGTTTCCAAGTAGGATTACTGCGTTGTTTCACTTAAGCAAGCGTTGCTTTTCAGCTTTGGTCTCATCATTAACCACTTTCTCTAATAATGTGTTGAGTTCTCACTCACCTCTCTTCTCTCCATCTGATAGCTGGACACCAAATATACTTTTTTGTTTTTCATGTGGTTGAAATGGCCTCTCCATATCTTCACTTTCATATCTGCTTCTAAAAAAGTCAAAAGATGGTGACAGTAAGATGTGTTTCTATTATCTGAAATCACTTCCACTCCACTAAACTTTTTTGGCCAAACACTTAAGTGACGTTTGATCCTCCTGAACACAAATGGGAATTATATAAAATGTGACTGGAAAAGCTGATTTGTCTCTGCTTTTTCTGTGAATTTCTTTTTTTTTTTTTTTTTTTTTTTTTTTTTTTTTTTTTTTTTTTTTGCCGTAAGCGGGCCTCTCACTGTTGTGGCCTCTCCTGTTGCGGAGCACAGGCTCCGGACACGAAGGCTCAGCGGCCATGGCTCACGGGCCCAGCCATTCCGCGGCATGTGGGATCTTCCCGGACCGGGGCACGAACCCGCGTGCCCTGCATCGGCAGGCGGACTCTCAACCACTGCACCACCAGGGAAGCCCTTCTGTGAATTTCTTAATAAACCATTAATACACCAATACTTGGAACTAATATGACCTTCTAGTAGTCTCTTGAAATAGTCCTCATTTTGCCTCCTAGTCCTCATTTTGGCTCACAGTAGTTGCTCAGTGAATGCTTTGATTTATACATAGGAGAGCTGCAAAAATGCTCGGGTGCAATTTGAATACACTGAAAATAGAGATGTAGAAAATACTTGTTTTCTATGACTCAAGAAATGAGGCTCAGAGAAAAGTAACCATTTACAAAAGTATTGCTGTCTTTTCTCTCATTCTCCAAGCATAAGAGAATTGATAGAAGAAGCTCACTCCTGATATGAAAAGATTTTGATATCCAAAATAGTTATTCTGTGTTGTGTTTGTCAAATCTCAGAGATGATGACAATTGTAAAGATGTCTTTCTTTTTGAATGAAGTGAAATTTCAAAGAATTCTGACTGTTCTGGGAATACCTAGAGAAAACAGCTTTAGCAACTCTTCGAGAGAGAGCTTATTGAAGCGATGATCACATATTTTCTTCTCTCGGTGCCATTTGAGAGCATTTTAGTAAATATTTGTATATAGTTCCTAAACTGGAGTTATGAAGGTATCTAAGTAGAGTTACCTTAAAAAACAAAGCTAATTTGTCAGGACTCGAGAAACCTCTGAGATAGCCTTGTGTGATAGATGAGAAGTCGGGGTCCAGGGTGGTGAGTTCACTTGCTTTAAGGCCTCACAACATGGGACTTCCCTGGTGGTGCAGTGGTTAAGAATCCTCCTGCCAGTGCAGGCGACATGGGTTCGAACCCTGGTCCGGGAAGATCCCACATGCCATGGAGCAACTAAGCCTATGTGCCACACCTACTGAGCCTGCGCTCTAGAGCCCGCGTGCCACAACTAATGAAGCCCACGCGCCTAGAGCCCATGCTCCGCAACAAGAGAAGCCACTGCAATGAGAAGCCCGCGCACCGCAACGAACAGTAGCCCCCCCGCTCACCGCAACTAGAGAAAGCCCGTGTGCAGCAACGAAGACCCAGCGCAGCCAAAAATAAATTAAAAAAAAAAAAAAAAAGTCCTCACAACCGGGAGCAGCCCAGTTAGGCTGTGCCCTTGTGTCCTTTGCTTCTCTTTTCAGTGGTATTGAGACTGTGCTCCTGTCTATCAGTTTCTTTAATTTTGACATTCCTGACTGCCCTATGAAGGTCAAGTGACAGATTTCTCTGTTGACCTTCCAGAGCAGGTTTTGGAAGCTTTTCACCCACTCTGTATCACACAGAAAGTTTTCTAAATAGATGTGCCGAAGACAAGCAACTTGTGATGGCAATGGCAAAAGAGGGACAGCATCGACGCTGGAAACAGGCTCTCCTGTGTCACTTTTACTCTGCTTACAAAAGCAAAATTCATTCAGGTTTGAAAGACTTGAAGGAAAACAAAAAACAACCCCCAAACAAACAAAACCCCAAGGGGCTCAGCCTGCAGCCTTTCCTTTGTGTGAGCTGAAGTCCTTAGAGACAGTTGAATAACTTAATAGAGTCCTCAGAAGCACACCTGCCTTGAGAGAAATAAGTGCATTTTAAAACTGTAAACTTAGTATTCTGTTTTTAACAGAGAAACTTTTTCCTCTCGAGGAACTGTAGATTTTTATTATCCTTGATAGCTGAATTTGCAGAGATGTGTTAAATAAAAATAGAGCACGAAGTAAATGCCAGCTATTTCCATCAACAGAATTGTAGGTGACTTTTATTAGAACTTTACTGATGTTAAGTGAAGAAAGAGGGAAAGAGAAAAGGAGAGAGGAAGAGAGAAGGGGGCAGGAAGGGAGAGAGGAAGAGGTAAAACAAAAATAAAAATGGAAAAAGCGCGGATCTGTTCGTCTTGATCAAAGAGGAGGATCAGAAAAGAGCTCTTTCTGTGGGATACTCTGTCCTCTGTGGATCTTGTAACTCTGTGATTATCTTGCCCTGTGGCAAGACGCCACCCTGAAGTTGGTCTGCCAATTTGAAGAATCATTTTCTTGCTTATTTTTAAACTCCTAAGGACAGGGAAAAAGACTGAAGGAGCCTAAATGCTGTCGTTTCCTTAAACCATTATTGTTGTAAATCCTATGGGTCCTGAAATAACTCGTTATTCCTGAAGTTTCAAACTGCCCGATTGCTCAGAAGACTTGGCAGTTGAAAGGGAAATGATTAGCTCTTTCCTTTAAGCGCTGTCCCCAAGGTGTAAGTGGGTCAAAATTGAAGAATGTGGTGATTTCAGAAATAAACTACCTTTTTTAAAGGGAAATTCTCTAGTTCTTTATACAGAGCTTTGAGTTTTTCAAATATTTTCTAAATCAAAAATAAAATATTTTAAATTTATAAATCTTAAGTAACTTAAACATTAGATTATTTGATTATCTATGCAGAAATTATCAGGAGCCTGGGCATTTTAACTTGGGTGTCTTCCTTTTAATGTTTATATCTTTGCTTGATGATTAGAAGTAATTATAGTCCAGTAACTCTCTCTGGTTATGGCCTTATGTTTTTACTAACAAGTAAATTGTGGCAGAACTTGTGTTCCTTCTGGTTGGCTGGTACATGATCTTGAATACTGTTGATTTGTAGTCTGACTTCTCTTTAGAATGATTTAGGACGGTGATTTTGTGGACAGAAGAGTTGCACCTGTTTCTAGAGTTGAAGGTTGGCTATTGTTTTAACTTCCTTGCATTACTCAGATGCTTAGGAAAAAATGATGCAGATGACCTCTTTATTTTAGTTTGGTTGGGTGTTTGTGGGGAAGGTTGCCATTGATTTGTATATTTTGGGAGTCAGTCCCTCCACAGGTACATTGATGAAATATACAGCATGAAAGGTTATGAGTTTATTTTGATGTGTGTTTTAACCTAGATTCTCCAAAATATAATATGCACGTATTTGGCACACTGACAATGGCAAATCTTTAAGAGGATGAAATTTACACTCTAGTGGTTTTATATTTTTTCCTATAATACATTCCATTATAGATTCACCAAGAAAGGGGATCTGGGGGTCATTATTATGACATCTTTTGGTGTCCTCCCTCCAGCTGGACACACTGACCTCAACATTCTTGTATGGAGACTTCCAGAAAAATTCTTTTTTTCCTTTTCTACTTCCATCATCCTTCAAACATTTAATTTAGGCTGAGTGAGAGAAGGAAAAACTGCCTTCTGAGTTTGCTCTGACGAACTTGCCTTGAGAGAGAATGTTATCTGTGTTTGTGGGTTTGAAAATGAGGCCCCCTTTGGACTATTCGTTTAAAGAAATGATGATTTATAAAAATTCCACCATAAGTTCAACTATTCAGTAACTATTACTTAACGTTGAGTTTTAGTACAATTGTATGTGGGGAAATAATATCTATTTATTTAATTTTTAAGGAATATGTTAGATATTTTTATGACTTTTCATAGGAATCATTATGCTCTTGGATAGATATCTCATGCAGGTTTTATACCCTCTCCACTATTTACTTTTGGGTGAAATAGTAGAGTGATAATTCTGGTTTATGCTACAAGCATTGATCATCTATTGTGTTTCAGGCACCTCACAGGGCATTTGGAGGTTAGGTTTGAATGAGCAAGTCCTTATTTTGAGGAACTCTCATTTTAGGTGGGCAGACAGAATTGTGACACTATCATAGCTACATAAATAAAGCTGGGGCTTCTGCTGGGGGACAGGAACGAGGTCAAGGATGGCTTCAGAGAAGTAAAAAAACAGGCTGTGGGGATGGGGGCTGTATTCCAGACAAAGACAGTAATAGTCTGATCCGGGATAGTGCAGGTATGAGACCATATGGAATATGGAACAAAGCCTACAGATGGGGCCGCTGAAAGGAATATGGCTGGAAACTTTGGGGAAAAGAATTGAGTTCAAGTCCAAATTTATTGCTAGCTGAGGAGTTCGGGATTTATTCTTGTGGTTTTTACATAAGTGGATACATGATTTCTTTTTTTTTTTTCCTCCCGTAAGAGGGAGAATGGAGCACCAAGTGCTCTTTTGGAAAGATGTAGTAGGTATAACGTTGGGTTAAGAGGTCAGACTTAGAAAGAAAAAATAAACTATTATAAAGTTATAAAGGAATAGTGTCACTTGAAGAAACATCTTAGCCATCAGCACTACCGTTTGAAGCTCCATCAGGCTGGATGAATGGAGCGAGGTTTCACAATAAAGGCTCCTTTCTGCTGCCATTGCCTAGGAGGCATACCGTGCTCCTACACGGGCTAGACTGGAGCCCCATGGACAGCAGTGGAGTCAAGGCAACTCTGCATATCGAAGGGAGATCAGGAGAGGCTGTAAGATGATCTAAACTAAGAGCTCAGGTCAACTTGGACACTCATTCTTACATTCCCTAGAGAAATAGAACGAGAGGGGCCCAAGGGTTCTTTAAAAAAAAAAGACAAATGGGGCTTCCCTGGTGGCGCAGTGGTTGAGAGTCCGCCTGCCAATGCAGGGGACACAGATTCGTGCCCCGGTCCGGGAAGATCCCACATGCCGCGGAGCGGCTGGGCCCGTGAGCCATGGCCGCGGAGCCTGCGCGTCCGGAGCCTGTGCTCCGCAACGGGAGAGGCCACAACAGAGAGAGGCCCGCGCACCGC